>VZUH01003872.1:99585-140130 GCA_013401175.1 Xiphorhynchus elegans | reverse complement strand
GAAGGGAAGGGGAAGGGGAAGGGGAAGGGAAGGAGCGGGAAGGGAAGAAAGAAAGAAAGAAAGAAAGAAAGAAAGAAAGAAAGAAAGAAAGAAAGAAAGAAAGAAAGAAAGAAAGAAAGAAAGAAAGAAAGACAAAGTAGAGAGAATGTCACTTAAATCACCAAAATTTAATAGCCTGTATTAGGCTCTAAGCCCATGTGGTGGAGGTAGAGTATAGGATTCTGCTAATACAAAAATTACAGGGTGTTTGTTCTTTATTTACCAGGATAGCTATATGATTTGCAAACATATGATGACATGAGTTATTCTAGCCACTGTCTACAGTATTTTTAGTAAATTTACCATCATTGCTGAGAGAAGGTGCAAAAGGTCCTTTCATTTCTTTATACAGAGAAGATAAAGGAAATGGAATCCATGAAGGTCTTTCAGGGTTTTATCATTAAATGTGAACAGTGTATCTTCTGGATAAGCCATAAGTCTAAGTATGGGCACTGTAAATTCTGTTAAGTATCTCTTTCTAGTTGTAACAAAATATTACCCAGTCATATGAGAACATTGGAATAACATGGTAGCCATGCACTCTGTTTTTATTTCAGGATTTCTGTGTTTTAAAATTTTAGGGTTATAAATAATGTTCATAGATCATTACTCATGACTTTTTCTCAGAGTAAATTGTCCAAAATAGGCCATTACACAGTTACTTGAAAGGTTGGGGAGAGATGGAGGGGTGTGCTTGTGTGTATTGTTCATTTGTTTGTTTGTGGTGATGGCCTGTTTGGGGTGTTTGTTTGTTGATGGAGATTTTGGCTGTGGGGGACTTTTGCTTGGTTGATTTGGGTTGTGTTTTGGGGTTTTTTTTGTTTTTTTTTGTTTTCTGGGAAAACTTATTTTGAAAACACTTCCTTTAGGACATATGTGCATGATTTAGCATCTTTTTCAAAGACAAATCAGGAACCATACAGCTTAAGCATCCAGCCTTGTGTCCTTCCCCTCCTGCCTTCTAGCTCTATCAGCATGATGAGTGAAACAATCATAGTATGGAGGTTTTGAGAAAGGAATTCCACCACAGCTGAGCTATGTCCACTGCTTCTGTTTAGATAATATTTATAAAAGCATGTCTGATATTATCTGTTTGGCGTAACTGTTTACCAACTTCATAGTTAATGTACCAACTTCACCACAGCAAGGAGATGAATCCTTTCTGCAAATTGTTTTGCAAAAACAGTACTTTATCAGAGCACCTCTCTCTTGGCAGAGACTTCTGAGACAGACAGGCCATGGCTGGATAAGCAAAGATTTCAGGAGAAGCCCTTAGGACAGATGAACCATTCAAATGGTAAATGGGGGAAAACTGTAACATGTTTGATGTCTCGGTGCTCTCCTGCACCAGTATCTGATTCACAAATCTAAAAAGTAAGGCTGTTATCTTCTGCATGGGAGAAGCTCAAGGTAGTTGGTGTAACAACTCCTACCTTTGGTTGCATTGAATTCTTTTTGGGGCCAAGGATTGTAGTGGGTGCAGGAAGGGCTAACCTGTTCATATAACTCTTATTAAAGGGCTTCAAACCCACATGGAAGAATTTTTGTTATCTGTTACCTCTACATAGCATGTAAAGTGAGCCTTTTATTGCTGCTATTTGTAGGCACCCCCCTATTCCCAAGGTTGCTTTGATGTTTTTAATGGATTATAAAAAACATACGAGGTAAGGGGCCATGACACCCTCATGAAATTTGCTTTGCAAAGATCATTTGTAATAAAGTATGCAGTGGTATTTAAAAACAGAAATCAGACTGTTGGTCAGTTAAACAAGCAAATTTCAGTAACTGCTGGAGAAGAAGCTCGTTAACTTGTGTAAGGAGAATGTAAATTTGTAAGCAAATCTAATTTTAATGATTAATTTGCTTTGACAAACAGAGATAGAATTATAATTATAATCTCTACTACCAGTAATTTTATTTGATGCAGGATTTGTAATGAGCTTAACAGTCTTAATATACTGTTGCAGTTTGAACAGGTACATATAACTCAGAACTAATACTGTAATCACAGCAGTTAGAGGACTCTACTCACATAGAAAACTGTTCTATCCTTTCTTCCATTACTTGCATACTTTTAAGTTTATATGTTCAATGTTGTTTATAAAGATGTCTTTCAAAAATACACAGAATAAAAAGGTACTATGTTATATGTTCTCTATTTCTGTATGTACTCATGACATTTAAAACAGCCTAGAAAATGTAGATTCATAAAAGAAAGCTATTTCTACACATAAACAAAGTCCCCTATTTTTCAGTGTCTTTAAAATTTTCTAATTTAGGATAGTCAACTGGAGAAACTTTATAGAATGATGGAGTTTTTGAGGTCTGTTGCACAACATTTCAAGAACATCAAGCCTCTTGGATATGCCTTTCTGAGGACCTAGAAAATGCTGATACTAAAATTTATATTTTGATATCTCTTAAACAATAAAGATAACTTCTAGGATATATGAATGACTTACTTAGAAGATTAAAGAGGTGCAGTGTGCAGATACTCAGAAATTGTTAGAAGGACTGTTTGTGTTAAGTTAGCTACGTGTTCCTGGCCACAGAAAGTAGTAGACAACCCAACAGCATAATGAAGGTGACATTGGCTCTCATTTGGGTGTAGAAGAGGTTTTCCTTCTGTCTATTTCTTATGATTTTGTGCTTGCCCTCTCAAGAGTCTTTTGGTATAGTTCATGACTTTTCATGCTCAGTATCTGAGGTCAAATAAGATGTACTTTTTAGGTGGCAAAGTTACTGAACCATTGCATCTGTAAGTGTGCAACAATGCTTTCTTTTTCTGTCTAGGAATGTGAAAAGCTACAATGAATCTAAATGTTAAATTAAATGTGCTTGAAGTCTCTCCACCCCAGAATTACCCAAACATTATAATTTAAATAATAATTTCCTTTCAATAATAAGAATAGACAGGGATTTTTATGGTTTATGAGTGTAATTAAAAAAAATATTCATGACAATCAAGTCTCTGAGGAATAATGGGGAGGAGAAAGCAACAACACAGCAAGTCAAACACAAAATTTTTCTCAGCCCCCAACTGTACTTTTATGATCAGAAGCAGGATCATTGACTGGTGGTCACTACATTCATTGGACAATATGGAAGATAAACTTGAGACTTGTACCTCAGTGATTCAAACTGAACATAGGCCTAAGTCTCACCATTATATTTTGCAGATATTAATACTATGGAATTAAGGTTTAACAGCATCTTCTTGTGCTTGTGCTTGTGACTGCCACAACACAATTGTTTCAACAAAGGAGTATAACACTGATAAGTGAAAACTGTCAGTACTAGAGGGAAACCCAAATCTTCTATTCCTTATGGAATGCCTGAGCTCAGTGAGCTGTCTGTTATCCCACTTTCAGTCCCTTTTTCTCTTCCCTTTCTTCCCCTTTTTTCCTCTGAGAGAAAGAAACAACAATACTACGCACAGCGTACTTTTTATGCTGTTGTGGAATTAAAATCTGAAGAAAAGCTTATAGACCTGTGTCACAGAGGAAAATAATTTACTGTCTCATCTACATTTTCAGAGTTAGATAAAAATGCCCTAGAGATATTTTACCTCTGTACATTACAGTTTAGCAGGCATTAGCTAAGCTGTATGTTCCTGAATTTCCTTCCATGTAAATCAATGTGGCAGAAAATTAAGGTGACTGGGGCTTTATGGAGATGAAGATCACATCGGGTATTTTTCTAACAGAAACAAATTAAAAGCATATCCAATTTAAACGAAGGCTTCAATCTGAAAATGCAGAAAGAGTGATTTTCATACTTGCTTAAACTCTTGCCTGAATTATGAACCTGATATATCCATGATGTTCTCCTGCTTTTTCATTTTACGTGCAACTTTTCCTTGCATGAACTTTCTTTTTCCTTACCAGTTCAGCTGACAATTTTGCTTGATTTGGCGGTGAGCAAATGAGTGAAAATAAATTCTTTTTCCTGCCAATAGCAATTTGGGTGCTTTTCATTCATTTCAGGAGAGCATTACTTTATGAAAGGAGAAGTCAAAGTCTAGGTATAGTCTAAGACAAAGTAAATCGTTGCAGCCTGCAAATTCCTAGAAATGCAATACAGCTACCAAACTGTGAGATCTCTTTCTTGGAAGGGCCAAGAGGAAAGAAATGCAGGTAACTGAAGCCTGTAAGGAGGCATTTTTAGCAGATTTTATGCAGCAAAGTTGTGTGACAGGGGTTTTCTGCTCATGAAGTTGGTGGTGTACGCACTCATTCCTGAAATACTGAAGTATTATAATGATTTAACCAAATACCATCCTGTAGTCATGTAACATTCTCATGTAATGCCTAATTTGTTTTCACAGGTCATTATTTAATGTGAAGGGCATGGTACACACTGAAAAGAGAAAAGTTTTTTTAAATGCATGTGGAAATGTATGGAGGTTTTAGGCATCTGAATCTGGAGGTCCTTCTAGCCCCACATAATCTTTTTTCTTGTTTTTTTTTTTAATTTGGATCTCAGCAACTTAACAATTTTATTGATTTTGAGAATTTTTTTTCTATTTTTTAATGTACTGATGTTCTGTTTCAATTGAAATTTGAAAAAAAAGGTAAAAAAATATTAAGTTTATTGTGAACCTTTGACAGGTGTTTGTGTCAAACCATACATATGTGCTTTCTTACTTTTTTGACATTTCAATGCATAACATTACAAATATAAGGTGAATAGGATTTTTTTTTCTTGGGTTTATGAGATTTATTTTGTATCATTTGCTAGAACTGGAAAGGTTTTGTGATATTTAGATAAAATTTTGAAAATTCCCTTTTCTCTTTAAAACAGATTATAAGTAAGGTCCATAATTCATATATATATACACACACACACATAAAGGAAACTGAACATTTTGAAACAAGAATTCTGCTGTCTTTAAGCAAAAAAACCCAAAAAAACGGGAGCAACACGCTAGGATAAGCTGGTGAATGCAGCAAAGAGAGTGTTAAAAAGAATGACTACTGTTTTAAAATTCCTGTACATATTAGCTAGCCCTAAAGAAACTCTAGAGATCTGTCTAAATCTGACACCAATGGGGTTTACATCTAGACTAACTTTGTGTCTTTAAAAAGTGTTTCTTCACATTACTTTTATACAACACCAAGTAAAATGTGCACTGGAGATATCTGTGAAAAATATTTTGTTCTTTAAAAGTATTCCATTAAATAGTTGTCTTCCATGCAATTTTCAAATAGGAATCAATCAAGGCTTGTGTGGTGATGTGCAAATTTTCACTCAATTTGAACTGATTTGGTTCTTCAGAAGGTTAAGGTAGTTTAATGGTTGAAAGCACATTGCTGTGCAGCAAGCTGCAAAAGTCAAAGGGTTAGGGGATTAGTATTTCATTTCCTTTTAGCCATGGCCATGTCTGTTTTCTGTCTAAACTACTTCTTGTTCCCATTTAACCCATGCTTTTAAAGACAAAAGGGGTTAGAACTTGTGGGCCTCAGGCTTCATTTTAACAAGACGTCTCCAGCACTTTGGTGCGTAATTTGTCATAAATGTCACAGGTCAGGGAATGTTAGAAACCTACAGCCAGCAGATGGTCATTATGACAGCAGTTAAGTTTCAGAAGCAAAAGATGCTTTGTGATATTTACACTGGCATGTGAATGTTACACCTCTGAAGAATATTTTCAAGTTCACTCTTAAAATGAACTCATCCTTTTTGTCACGCACTTCTTAACTAGAGCTCATAGAAGCCCCTGAGCCAAATCCTCTTCCACTGCTCACAGGGTTCAGTAGGATTCCTTCCAGCAGCAAGACATATCTATAGAACAGTCCTTTTTATATACAAATACCAGTAATAGTCCAGAATTACTAGCTATAGACAAACTTTTCATGTTCAATTAAATTAGAAAAAAATCCTTTTTCATTTTCATGCTACTTTTCAGTATTGTTATTCTTTTCAAATTACACTGAAAATGGAGGCTTCATATAATCACAAGATGAGCATTTCCTGACAACACAGTATTTTCAGTTGAATAAAAATCTATAATATTTTGTTTCACATGATAAAATCGGACCTGAGAACCTTACTTAAACAGGATACAGGATCCATTATGACAGCCAATACAAAATATGTAGGATTTTAAGGAACAAGATGAGAAAGCTGTTATGAGCAGTCTCAGCTACTAAAATTGTGCAGCCCAAAGTTGCATTAAAACAAACAAACAAAAAAAACCAAAATCAGTATGCACAGTTCTGCACTCAGATCTACATTGAATTGTTTTACAGAAAAAGAAAGAGCTGTCTGTTCCTTCAAGGCAACTGGCTGAGTAGTTGGCTGATCTCTTATAAGCCTTATGACAAATGTTGATCTTGAAGAGAGAGCAAGGTGATCTTTTTTTACAAATCAGCTTTATGAATCAGTTCTATGCATAAGGGCTGTAGATACAGATAAGTGCAGGAATATAGATGTAAACTTCTGCGTAACAAGCTGACAGGCAGGCAAATGGGTTTAATATCGCACATAAGTGAAGGAGGTGGGTGAGCAAAAGTTAAAAGACAAGGCTCTTTTTCCAGGAAAACTAGTTAACTCAAGAAAACCTCTGCTATATTTAGTAGGAAGAACTTGCATCCTGCAGATTTGCTCAAAGCATCATTCAACAGTAATCATTCAGAATGAGAGAATTAATTTTCTTGTAGACATTGAAGAACTTGTTTTACTATGTCTTATCCAAGTCACTTAGTTGAACTTTGTGAAGGTCACTATCTGACATGTTTTATGCATGTGAGGAAATAACTACAGCAACAGTAGCTGGAATTTGAAGACACAGCTGGAATTTGAATACACAGCCTAGTTTCCACGGAAATATGGCTGTGCCATCCATCCATCTGCCTGGTAGTTTCCCTTTAGTAATTTTTGACCAGTTGTCCAGTTTCAACAGGTTTCAGTGAACTTTCAGACGTTAACAAAAGATTTAAAAATAAGTTTGTTCCTGAAGGTTTCCTGAAAATCCGTGACCTGATACAGAAGTATCTGGTAGTAGAAGTCCAGTAGTACAAGACTATCAGTTAGCAGTGTTGTCAGACTGCACGTGCAGGATCAGAGCACATAACCCACCTGGATGTTCTTGTTGCCAAATTGTTAGGTTGTAGGTGAGAATTAGCTCCTAAAGACATGTCTCAGTGTGGGAATAGAAGGGAGACAGGTATCATTACTATGGTAGAACAATGTATCAAACTCCTCAAGAAACTACTCTCAATTTGTTCCACTGCTAATCGGGCAATTTGCCTACTCTTTGCTACCTGCAATAGAAAAGGTTTCTTCCTCCTCTGAGCTCAGGACCTCTTTACCCCAAAAATGTGTTCTCTATGTGTGTTTCATGCTTCTTCCTAGTGAGCTTTTTCTTGCAGTGATGAGAGTTTTCTCAGTGTTTAGAGTGTGAAGGGTAGAATCTGTGGTTCTTGGCACTCTCAGTTTTCCCAAATTTTGTACAAAGAGCTGCCAGCTACCAGCTTGTGAACCTTGCACTTAGTTATATCTTCTTGTTTCCCTTCCCAGAATGAAAAGTCAAATATGTAGGGCACTCATAACGCCTGAAGGTCATGAGAGACTTGTGAGGCTACCATTCCTCCAGGGTCACATTAAATGAAATATTCAATTTTTAATTCTCAAAAGCCTCAGCTTAGAGAGATGTAAACCTGAAGGATATTACCTTTCACAACCTGAATTCTATTTTATGCTCTTGCAAGGTAGTAGCCTCCAGAGTCTTAATGACCCCAATAACTGTCTGTGAGTGAGTGGACTACAATTCCTATCAGTCATTACGACAGATTTGATCAGCAACTAACTTTATTTAAACACTTTATAATTAAAACCTGTCCCAATGATTGGTAAGTATTGGATTCAGCTTGCTCTCAAATACTTTAGCTATTGCTTTTCTCTAGATTTTGGAGGTCCTAATAGTAACAAGAAAGAAACTTAGGCAGCTAAGACAAAGACATCACAAATGGTACAAACATTTACATAGAGAATGATTATTTTACTGTTGTTTAAGGAAATAAAAACCATACTCAAAAAAATTCTGAAATTCAGCAGGTAATAAGCAGCACTTCAAGCACTAGTAAAAATCTACTAGGCACCTGTTGATTTTAAGCACATGATGGATCATTACCAACACACTCTCTAATTTCAGACATAGCAGAGACTATAACTTCTAGATGGAAAATTCTTCTGCCTATAGCTTTACATCCAATTTGGCATAATATGAACATATTTTATGAAGGGAAATTTGGTAAATGCTTCTTTTGTGTTACTCTTCCATTTAGAATTGAATATTTTTTATATTACTTTTCAAAATGTAACTAGTAAAATCACGTTTTTACATAAATGTGTTGTAGAACTTTTGTCAATGTCTAATAACTGATAAGTATGTATGTAATATCTTCTTCTGTAGTATCTTCAACCATTTGTTGGCTGCTATGTTTCTTGCAGTTCCTATTTAGTAGTTTCAAGAACGGTGGAAAAGGGAAAAAGTCAACAGAAACTTAGAATAAAGAATTGTTCTGAATGTTTTCAACACCGACAAGTAGTGAGTGAGCAATATTTATACTATTTATATTTATGTTTATTAATATTGTATTTAAATTCATCATTGTGGAATGCAGACCAAGTGATCATTTTATTTTCCTGACAACTATCTCAGGTGAAATAAAGACATGGTGTAGAGGTAAAATGTTTTTGTAGAAGTACAGGAAGTTATTAGCACTTTTCTGTGAAACTTACAAAACAAGATATTTTCCTCACTCACATTACAAACGCCATTGCACATGATCCCAGCACTTACCAGTTTGTAGGATGCTTCAGAGACTGACTGCTCAAGTGTATGACCACATGAGCATACTGGATCACAGAGAAGAAAGTATTTAACAGCAAATCCATGTCTCTGTATGCTTCATACTGAGCAATTTTGCTTACAACTACAGAACTGTATGCTGATCTTGCATGGCAGCTATCACAACACTTCCTGAGGTATAGCTTCTGCATAAAGAGGAGAGACTTACTCAAATCCAGTGAAGACACATGGGATCTTTCTACCCTTAAAAAGGGTGCAAACAAAAATAAATGTCTAAAACTCAAGGCTTCCAGGAACTGAAAACTTCTCTGCATCCTTTTAAGCAATCTTCTATTTCCTTAAGGCTTGACTTTGAGCTGTGAGATTCCTGAGCTATGAAGACATTATGGCAAAAGAGAATATGACTTAACAAAATTGCTGTCATTGCCTCCACCATAGTAATAAGAAAGTCATGAAACTATACTTCAGCAAAAAGAAAACATTGTGACAGGGGAGCTGACCATTAAAATCAGTAAACAGTTTTAATGTGTAAAACAAGGTTTTTCTAAGGGATCTACTACATGATTTGCTTTAACTATTACATCAAGTTTTCATTGGCTAAATTGTTTGTATTGATACACATGCTATAGCTTAAAAATAGTTTCTTAAAAGAAGCAGCATAAGGTTATGCAATCAAGGAGAATTTATAGGTATGTGCAGTATTGAAATCTCTGTAGGTATATAGGTTAGATTAAAAGCGATGCTTTATTTCTAATCCTTAACATTCAGATAAAATGGTTACACACCATGTACTTCACAGCATAAATTGCTTCAAACACAGGCAAGCAACTAGCAGTAATCATCCACCGCCTAAAGCCTCACTTCTTCTCCATTGTATTTTTCTTGTTTGTTTTGTGCACATTAAGTGACATGAAATTTATGATAAACACCCATTTTGCAGGAAGCATGAATAAAAAAAACCCGAAAATATTTCTAACTGTCCAAGTAGGAAATCTGAAACCCTGCTTCTAAATTATTGTTGGTTTGTAAGTACAAAAAATAACTGTTGTAGAACTATTTTTCCTCAATCACTTTTGGGTGGCAGAGCAACCACAGAACAGCTTCAGAAGTGGTGGTGCTCGGCAGCCTAACGAGCAATTAGTACAATCCGTAAAAAAAAATAAAATAAAAAGAAAGAGTGAGAGAAAAAATGACAAACCTAGACCATGAAAGTAGAGGTGGCCACTAGTTATTAAAATGGAGTCATAAATAGCTATAAATATTTAAGCTTTATAGTTAGATTTGTTTGTGGAGGTAGCTATTAGCCTGCTTGTGAGATGGTAAATTCCTGCCTAGTACAATGCAGCACAACAGGCAGCTCCAGTGTGCGCCGAGACAAAGAGCCCCAGGCAGCCCCACCCTCGCCTATTCTGCTTTCCTACAACACCCCTTGTTCACGAAGCCCCTTTCAATTATAGTCTTTGTTGATAATGTTTACTTTTTTCATTCAAATCTCTCCTTCCCTCAGTCTCGGTCTTCCAGGCAACCAGCTTGCTGGAGCCAGCTTAGGGAGGCAGGGAAAGCGAAGATGAAATCCAGCACATGCCCACCGTGGTAAAACCGAGGCAAAATCCAGCCAAAAAAAAGCTATCCTGAGGAGTGGAAGCAGAGAAATCATATTATTACTATAATTGTGTTATTATTATTATTGTGTGGACTTTGTAATTCTCCTCATTACCCAAAACGCTCTCGCCTCACACTGAGGACGCAGGTTGACTGTGTGGATGTATAATGACAAGAGTGCTGCTTTAATGTGCTCAGCGAATATCTTTCAACTTGTATTCCTCCTTTTTTTTCCCCCCCAGATGGTAAAAAGGTTATTTATGGAGGAATGACCATTTTCCTTCTTAGGCAGAGATGGTACAAATGAGAATCCACTGTGTAATAATGTCCAAAGCTTTTTCTTGGTGCTTTCTGTTTTTCGACCTTGTGATTTTTTTCTGTCTCGCTTGTGGGGATTTTTGTTTCTGGGTGTGGGGGTTTTGTTGGGTTTTTTGTTGTTGTTGTTTTGGTTTTGTTTGGTTTGGGGTTTCTTTTGGGGGTGTGTGTTTGTTTTGGTTGAGTTTTTTTGGTTTTTTGGTCTTTTATTCGTTTGTTGGGGGGGTGGTTTTTATTTCCTTTGGGGTTTTCTGTTTCGTTTTGGTGGGTTTTTTGTTGTTTGGTTGGCTGGGGGCTTTTAACAAAAGCAGTTACTTACTTTCATGTCTGAAGTGCAACACAAATTGTGTTTTAGAATATATTACAAAATGTGACAATTCTGCCTTTACGTGACAAAATATAACAAAAGGATAAAGCTGAAAAACATTTTCACACAGAGATGCTGAAGTACAAGCCTGGACCTATGCAAGGCAAAATACAAAACAAATAAAGAGCAGTAGTTAAAAAATCTCTTATTTTTTCTTTTTCTTTTTTTTTTTT
Organism: Xiphorhynchus elegans; assembly: GCA_013401175.1. Classification (NCBI taxonomy): domain Eukaryota; kingdom Metazoa; phylum Chordata; class Aves; order Passeriformes; family Dendrocolaptidae; genus Xiphorhynchus; species Xiphorhynchus elegans. The sequence continues at coordinate 128,819 of VZUH01003872.1, read as the reverse complement.
AACTTGTATCATTACATCAAATTAATTAAGACCAAAATACAAATACTTTGATCTGGATCTGGTAGCTGGCACTCCCAGGATCTGCAACCTGCATTTCTGGAAGCGTATTTTTGCTGTGCTTTCTCTATGCACCGATAGACACATCTCAAGATGCATGTCAACAAATTTGATATCATAGACTGATTTTTATAGTGTCCCAAAAGCACACATATATGTGTACATATATGTGTATGCATAACACCAAAGTGTATTCATCATTGGAGAACGTCTTTCTACATTGTCCTTCTCAAATTCCAGCTAAAAACATTTAGCATATAAATATTAACATCTGAGACATTTTGATCTTTGTGTTGCATGTAGTTTCTGCCATTGTTTTAAGAGAAGGAAATAAATGATAAATGAAAAAGTCAAAGGTATCCTCTCTAGACAAGGAACAAATGTTGGCATAGCTCTACAGTTTAGTAAAACCCAAATTCATGCCCTAAAAAACCCATGTTGTTACAAGAAGCTTGGTTTATGTGATGTAAACTAACACAAAGATGACAACATTCTTTCTTTTCTCAAAAGCCAAATTTTTCCCCCAAAATTTATGAAATTAAAAGATTCATTACATTTTGATATATGAATATGTCTTCCATAATCCACCATATATTTACATCTGCAATGGGCTTTACCTTAATATGACTGCAGAAAATATTTGACTAAGATATTAGTAATTTTCCTAGCCCTTTCTTAAGCAATAGTCAAAGCAGAGGTACCCATTCTTTCTTCCACCTTGAAATTTTTGTCACCTGTTATTAACAAAAATAATAATCTTCTGGATTGGTCACGCAACCACACAAACTCATGTCCCTCCCCAAGGAACATCTATATTCAAGTTCTTTCAGGCCTTAGAAGCAGCCATAAATCCAGTTTTCAATAAATGAGGTAGGTTTCATGGATGAGTTAATCTGCTGTGGGAAGCCAAGTTCCCCATAGCCTCCCTGTTTCTCAGCGTGTGACCTTCCACACTGTTCACCTGCTGGAATCCATGTTTGGTTTCCAGATGCGTGAGGTGCCTCTCAGAACAAAATGGTGCCACAGGCAGGAGTGGAGGAATTTCTGTCTCTCTGTTATCATTAAAGAGTTTCCACTGTGTTGAAGGGAACGAAAAATATGATTTAATGTGGAAAGTAAAAAAAAGCAAAGAATTGGAAAACAGCTGAAAGCTTCTCAAAATGAGCCACTGCAGTCCTTGTGACAAGTAAGATGTTCCTGTCACCACCAGGCCAGCCTGAAAAGAAAAGGATTAAGGCCGTTTAAAGGGAAGAAATGTAAAGGAGCACTTTTATGATGTAGCAGCATAAAATAAGGGGCTGGGGGAGCAGCTCCTGCTAAAGCCAGTGTTTATGCTGGCATAACACCACAGCTCTCATTTAGGGGTAAATTAGAGATTATTGGTTTGTTTCTACATGTCTACTTCTTTTTTATTTCTTTTTTTTTTTTTAATTTTCCACACCTACCGAAAACTGGCCTGTAGGGAGATTATACTCTAGTGAAACTTGCTGCTAATTAAAACAAGTAATTAGTGTTCCTCCAGGCTTTGTGATTTCACTCACTTTTGCCCGCCAGACAATATCAGTTTAAAAGCAATCCAATTTCTAGCAATAACAGACTGTAAAAAAGTCATTTAACAAGTATATAAGTGTAAGGTTACAGTTCAGGCTTTGATTTATCTCTTCTGGGCTATTTAGAGAACCATAGTAAAATTGGAGGAGATGAGAGTGGGGGAAGTTAAATGTTTTATTCTTCAGGAATTTTGTTGGAGTTTTTTTGAAAAATCATGTCACAATATTCTCAAAGACAATGAAAAAGAACTTCAAGAGACAGCTTTCCAACCACATTAAAAAACAGAATTGGATTTAACATAGTTTTTCAAGAGAACCCTCACTTAGCATTTAGTAAACAGATGATTTCATTAAGTCCTTTTGTTTCCACTCCTGCTTCTGATAAAAAGGACTTTTATTGACTGACTCTCTCTGGATAAATAGGAGTTTAAACATATTTTGCTTCTTGTTGGTACAGACAAAAGTGATTATATATGCATTTTGTTGTTCTACAAGAAACTTAAAGAGTTTAGTGTGAAGTTTCAAATGTGATGATGTATTGATTAACAAAAACCATATTGGAACATTGCTCCTATTTTCAGTTCCAATGTTCTCATCATTCCAAAACTGCCAGCTGTTGAGCATGTGGATCATATAATTTGATGCTGACATGTGTTGCAATATTCTTCCTCATAGGATATTTTGGCTTGGTCTAGACAGCCCTGGAGCTTTCTTCATTTTGTGCAGGATATTCCTTCTTTTTATGCATGGATAATATATAATCCACAATTCATCTACAATAGCAGAATATACAGGTGATTTCTTCCTATAAAAAGAAAGTCTAATTTTCTAACAGTCGACCAGTGGACACAGATTTTGATTTTAGCTTGGCTTATCTCTATTTGTGTTGACAAATGAACTGGAAAAAGGAAAATATGATTTCTGATAAGCTATAAAAATATTTTACACTGATAAACAGAATAAGATTGCATCATAGTCACAACAAAATAGCTGTAATTCAAGACTAAACTGTCATTTTAAATGGGATTTTTTTCCAGATATATAGCAAGAAACAAATCTGTACAGATGAACAACATTTCTTGTAATGTTAATTTTAAGTACATTACAAGACATTACAAAACATACTGGTTTTGATCAAAAGCTGAAAAGGTGGAAATATCCATTAGTGTTCTTTTTTTCCTGTCTGTTAAAATTTTAATAATTCAGTCTGACAAGCAGGATCCATCATATTTTGTTTATGTAGATTCTGATAAAATACTTCATCATATTGAATAATAACAGTTTTAAAGAACAGTTCAGATCTTGCTGAATACCAGGAATTTTTTTATACTTCAAGCATCTTAGTATCTGTAGGTATTTTAGGGGTTTTCTTTTTCAGCTGATATCTTCATCTATAAGAATAGATACAGATGAAACCCAAGTTTTTTGGGTGGGTTGGTTTTGGATTTTTTTTTCACTGTCCTGGAAAAAAACTCAGTTGTAATTATTGTAGGGTTCCTGTTCTTTCGTACCTGGGATTTCTTTCAGAAAACTATGGGTTTGCTTGTATTTTAGTAGTTTTAGTCTATGTATGTACAGATTATCTGTTTGTGGACATCCTTTTTTTTTTTGAGCCATGCCCACATAATACATAACGTATTAAAAATCTACTAAAATAAACATTGATGAGAAGTGTGTGATATTTATTACTTACTAAATTTAAGATGCACATATCATGAACACACATCTATTTTTTTAATTATTATTTTTTATTTTTTGTCCTTCCAGTTGCAGAAGCTGCATTTATTCTCAGAGCCAGTCTTCATGGACTACAGCAATAGTAGAACAGACCATGGGACACCAGAGGGAAGAATCTTCTGTGACTTGTGGGGACATAGTTAACTTCTTATAGAACTGTAAGGGACAGTATAACAGCTCTAATTCTATGTAGTAAGCCATATTTGCACAATAATTCCATTACAATACTAAAGGCAATCTTCAGAAACAGTTTAGGAATAGCAACAGTATTCATGCTGAATCCAAGAAATGGAGAACAATTTTCTTACACAATCTGGTTTCAATGCCCAGATGTCTCCTGTAAATTATTTTTATAGTGATTTTATTCTAATTTAAACAGAAGTTAACCTCAAGATTCAACCCTATCTTACATCCACATTTCTTGTGCAATTCTGTTGATTTCAAATTACTGGGTTTGCATTTACATTGACTCCGTATCTATGATTTTTTTCTTCTTATGACAACTTTTGGAGTAATTTTGAGTTTATGCACAATATTGAAGAGAATATCAACAAAATAATCACATAGTGGAATGACCAAAATGAATTTTGAGGCACATCAAGTTAGTAGATAGTCTGAATAGTTCACTGGCATCACATTCTATCAATTAATTGCAAATAACATTTTTCACTTCCCCGCAAGTTAGAAGCTAGCAGTTTTCTTCATTTGTGGTCTCTTCTTTGTGTAATGCTCAGTATTGATTAGGACAAGCAATTGTGACCCTCAGTGTTTAATCAGCTATTCAGGAAAACAATATTCATCTGATGTAATATTACAAAAGATAATCTGCCTACTTGTTTCTTACCTCATAAACTTTCTACTCTTTTAGACTACTAATCAGTAAGTGAATAAGCATATCAGGGAGGGTAACTTATCAACTGTATTGCAACATTATCTAGGGTATCTTACTGGTCCTTCCACAAACTTTTAGAAAAAAAAAAAAAGGCAGTAATTTGCTTACTACAAAGAACTGTCAAGTAAACCTTGATTTGAAAATGCTGTCATTGTTATCCCATCTTTCTTCTTTTTCTCCTCTTAATCCATCCTATCAGAATATATTCTTGACATTCTTCTCACAGGTCCTAGTCTCAAGATAACACAGAATTAGGCTTTAGTGGGCCCAAGATTTCAAACTTGTACTCTTCATGAAAGAAAGCACATGCAAAATGCTGTTTATGTTTGGGGGACAGTAATACAGATAACTGGGGGTTAATAGATGGCTTCAGTGTTAAACTGTAGCAGAACCGTTAGAGGTTTGGGTTTAAATTTTAAGTAACATTAGACAAAGCATAGTTACAAGTTGGTAAAGGAAACTAGGAGTTTAATTCTGAGTGCCAGGATTTATAATTTCATAATCTTTTCCATGATTTCTGGTGTGTCTCATAAATTGTCTGTCTTCAGTTTTTCTAAGTGGACAAGGGGAAAAAAATCAAAAAAGGGGAGTATTAACACTAGTGGTATTGTATTGTTCTCAAGTTGGATGGAACTATTAGTAAGGAGCTAAAAGTCTTGACAAACTTTTTTCCACAGTGTTCATATGCTGAGGACCACTGCCCACATGGATTTTGAACATGCAATTTGTCCCTTCTTAAGCCTGATTATAAAAGTTTTTGACAGCCACAGCTTGATGTTTGCAGGTATCATGAACTTTAAAAAGGAAAGTGTTTCAATTGCATGACACAAACCCAAGATGTCCAGTATTAAAACGCCTTCTGAAAATATGGATAAAAAACATGTTATAAAAGCTTACAAGAATAGCAGCTTCAAGGTATTCATGGGAATTCATTTTAAGACTAGTAAAATCTTGTCATACACGTGAACAGTGTGATAACGATCTTATATCTTCAAGGCCTTGGTGTATAAAACTTTCTGCAAGTAGAAGAATATTGTCCAGCCTTCAGCATTTCCAGCACATTAAGAAAAGGCTGCAGTGGCTACTGAATGGGGAAAGACATAGCTACGGTTTGGGGAAAGACATATGCCTCTAATGCTCCGTTTCAAAACGCGTTGTAAAGCATATCCTGCCTTCTGTGTGTTCCAAGGTCTCTGATTGTTGAGTAGACTCTTGAGAGGCTTAATCAGAGGAAAACACCTCTGCTGTTTCATGCCATTTGCTTGTATTACTGTGTCTCATTCATACAACCTAGAAATGTTATGCCCTCAGTGTTCAGACTTCTTCTATGACTGATATTGATTCAAAGCAGACTGATTCTGGTCTGGTTTTACCAAACTGTCTCTACACATGAAAATCACAAGTGGCCTTGTGTTACTCTTCAATGCAGCGTGCTAAGTGATTTTAAACTATAGTTGGGTCAGACAACATCTGGTGTAAATCCGCTCTGATGTAATTGAATTAAAGTGATGCTTGCACAGCACCATCTCAGTTTCTAGAGCAGCCCAATCCAACACTGCATTTGTTAAAATGCTGTTGTAAAAATTTTCCTAATCAGAATAATAATGTATGGTGTGTACAATTTACTCAGAAGGTCACTTTTTTTTATATAGTACTAGGTGTCAAAGTCAGGAAAAATAATCTGTTTATTTCAGCATAGCATCTAACTTCAGATTTTAAAATCATCTACTATGCAAGGCCATGCAACATGTACCACTGTTACACGGAGTGAAAATTATCAAAAAATAGAAACATGCAGATAGCATAGGAGGATAGCAGTCAACAGTCCTTGTGCCATGTGCAATACTTATGGCACTAATAGTAGATTCAGTCATCTCTTTGATTAGATGTTAAGTAGTTGGGTGATAAGGGTAAATTATTTTGAGGATCATTATAAAGTATCATTAATTTTGAAGCATTTTTTGAATATATTCATTTTGTCTCTCACTGTGTGAAGCCAAGTCAGTATATTTTTTGGTAGTATTTTAATATTCTAACACCTTTTTGAGAAAAAAATCATAAAAAATGTGCACAGTCTTAGGTAAACATCACAGTTGTCTTTCCTACATTAACTACTTAGCTTTTTTAAACAGAAGTGCAGATTTTTTAGGATTTTTTATTATAGTCATAAAGATCTTCATATTCGCTATATTGATCTTTGACTCTTGGGACATGGCTTCCCCTATTTCATCCTAAACACAGCTTCAAAGGAAAGGTTGAATAATATTATTACCTTTTTAGAGACTGACCTGTTCTGGAAAGACCTCAGGATGTTAAATGCATACAGAAGATTAGTTTTGTTGGTAGCTTCATTACCAAGAAGTTTGAAGAACACGGGGTGCTGCTGACAACCTATAAAAAAACATTTCTTGTGCATTTCTACCCTATGTCCTTAATCACTTCTAGTCTTAAAATATAAAAATTAGAACTACCTTATTCAATATTTCTGGATTTTTTTCCCTCTGCAAATTTGACAAGTATCAGTGTATTCAATTTCAGGTAAGAGGCACTGTACCCACATTATCACTTCTACAACCTTCTACAAGTCCTGTACTTCGCTTATGTGAATGACAGCAAAAAATGTGGATGCTTCTTTGCACTGTCAAAACTCCAACTGGCACTTCAGAGTGGATGTAATATGGAGAAGTGTTTAGAGTGCTGCAACTTCCTCCTAGTATAGGCCAAGACTGTCTAATATAAAAAAACGCAACAGATTAACTTCCTGATACCTTAAATCTTTCCCATAAATGAATTGTACTGTATATTCTTCATTTGCCTCTGAAAATCAGAAGCTGTAAGAATAGTTTAAAAATTTTCCATTTCAATCACATTAAATATTACTTTTAGATTCATTTGATGTGTTAAGTACAGTTGCAGTTAATAAGCATAGCTATCTTAATTAATTAAGTCATGACACTTTGCTAGTGGATGCTACATAATCAACAGGAAATACAAGTGTGAGTACATTTTCAGAATACCTGATCAAGTTACTGTCACTTTGAAGAGAAGATTTAAGTACTGAATAGATGTAGAAGGTACACTTTATTTTCACAGGTGTATTATCTTATACAAGGTTAAAAATTCATCAAAAAAATTGATGCAAGAAAACTTTCACTTCTGCTGCCAGTGATAGTTTCAGTGGTCAGAAACCTTTCAGACAGGTTTCAGTGGTGGTCAATCCAGCACTTTTAACATATGCAAAATTAGCTTTTAAAATTTAAAAGTAATGCAGAAAAAATCTAGAAAGCAGTTTCTTCAGAAGGTGTTTGTTGGTCAAACACCTGCTTTGAACTAAGCATCCATAATTTTGTCAGCCTTATTTATCAACTCTCTAAAAGGATGGGTAACAGAAAGGTCAAACCAAAAAAAAAAAAAATTATTAAGCAATTCTTATCCATTAATGGAATAAAAAAATAAATTGTCTCCAAATTACATTATCCCAGAATCACAGAGTCACAGAATATGCCATGTTGAAAAGGATCCACAAGGATCATTGAGTCCAGCCCTTAACCCCATACAGGACTATCCCCAAGAGTAACACCGTGTGCCCAGGAGTATTGTCCAAATGCTTTTGAACTCTGTCACAGTTGGTGCTGTGACTACTTCCCTGGGGAGCCTGTTCCAGTGCCCAACAACCCTCTGGGTGAAGATATCTTTCTGATATCCAACCTAAACACCCTTGACCCAACTTCAAGCCATTCCCTCATGTTCTGTGTATTTGAGTTAGGAACATATGCGAGGGTATACATACATTTTGATCTTTAGCATTTTTGGAGTAATGTTCTTTGCATGAAAGAATATAACCAGAGCTAATTTTAGAGATGCATAGGTTTTCAAATGTTGTATACCTGTCACTACTTTCACAAGCAGAAGACTACATATGGAATTATAGAGAAATGTTAAATTTAACAATTCCTTTCCCCATCAAATTCTCTCATCTGAAAATAATTGGCCTTAACTGAATATAGGACTCTCTAACTGTTGACAAGCCTTTTAGTTTTAGAAAACTGAAAATTTTACCCTTCTTAATAAAGAGAGTTAGAGTAAAGCCCAGACTAAATATGTCACAAGCAGAGGTTATACTTTTTCATACTATTCCCTTCAATTCACTGGCCTAAGCCAAATGCAGAAGAGGAGAGCCACTAGAGAGTTCATCAGCCCAGTTTCTCTCCATCATCTTCCTCTGGGTGTCTGTCACCCTTGAAAAGTAGAAAAAGCTATTTTCCCTTTTAATTGTACAAAAAGAAGAAAAGGCAATTATTTGAAAACTGTCCCTTTTACTCTGCCCGTCTAAAGTATGGCTTGAATCTGATAATAAATGACTGGAGTCTGGGGAATTCCTTCTCTAAATAGCTGTAGTGTTATTGTACAGTGTAGGAAATGTGATATCTCTGTACAGTTTAATTTTTCCAGCACAGCATTATGTGTGTCAAGGTAGAGAAGGTGTTTTAAAGGCAGCCTGATACCAGAAATCAGATAATAGAGACAATTTATAGAAGCTAATAATGTAGATGTCTGTGCATTTTTCCTCTGAAGTATTTGGCAACCTCTCTGTGTTAAACAGAAGCAAAATACGTTGTTAAGGAAGTATAAATGGGTAACAGGCCATGTCAGGCATGAGAAACTGGTTGATTGATTGATTTGCACTAAGAAAATGAGTTTTGATTGATTCTCTGAAGAATCACGTGGTTAAGATCCACCAGGAAAAAAAAGGAGGAAAATAATTTAAAAAAAACCAACAAAGACAAAAACAACCCCCAAAAATCCCAAACCCCCCTCCAAAAAAATCCTAAAAAAACTGAAAAAAAAAAAAAAAGAATAGAGAAAGAAAAATTGCACTTCCAGAAAAAGAACTGTTAGAGTGATAGCATTGCTTGCAGTTGAGAATGTTTAAGGAAAATTGGATAACTTTGATCCTTATGTGTATTGGCTTGATCGGTATTTACTTGCTATCATCATCAAAGAAGAAGAAAAATATTAGACAGTATTATTGCTGCTTATTATATCTAAGAATGAAAATGCACAGCATGAAAAAGCACCAGCTAGTATTTCAGGTAGGGCAGAGGGTGGTGTATATGCCCCACCAAAAAGGTATGTCAATCACTTTGTTTGGTAGTCAGTGTTACTTTTACTGCTCTCTCTTTCATATTGTCTTTGTATTGAAGGAAGTGGCTGGTCCAAGGTCTCTGATCTGCTGCCCAGATCCCTCCAAGGGTTTGAATGTTGGTATCCAAGAAATCAGCCCTCCTTTCCTGACCTTTGATGGCAGCAGTTCGGTACAATTGTTGACTAACAGGAGGGATGTTTAGTTACCAACTTCACAGGTTTAGTCTTGATTATGGAATAAACTTTCACAATGAATAAAAAGGACACAAAACTGACAACAGGCTTAAGCTCAGAAATTGTCTCCCCAGAAATAATTCCTTCTCATACATATACAATAAACATGCATGCACGTAAACTTTCTTACAAAATTAAGCAAACAAAAGGGGTATCAGCAAACCAAACTATTATTTCCCTTACAATCCTCAAGGAAAGAAATAGAGAAATACAGATAATAAGCAATTGCTTTTGTTAAGAAATCTTAAATTAAAAAACAAACAAACAAACAAAAACCCCAAACTGTAGAAGATAGATGGATATATAGTAATGCAGCAATATTTAAATTATATTTTAAATAAGTAGGAAGAGTGTTCAAAGAACATCAGCATTCTGTCCCACTACTTGTCATAAACAAGGCAGATTCAGTTTTGATCTAAGTGAGTAACAGCAATTCATTATTTTACAACAATATAATGCAGTTATATAAACTACACTTCAGAAATTAGTTAAGAAGGAAATATTTTTTAGGTACCAAATGAACTTGCATACAAAATTCAGATACAGCACATTTCACATTTTTAGGGTCCTATAAGGGCTACAGACCAATATTTGTATCATATAATCCTGCCAGGTGTCAAGGGAGAAAAGAATTTAAGAGAAATGACCTTATTCAAATATTCAGCACGTTTTAGTCATTGAAAGACAAGATTGTTGTCCAATCAACTATGATTTCTTTGGGTAATGATTTGATGAACTTGTGAAATTCAAGCTTTCTCCAAGTAGGTAAAAGTTACAGAGTCAGATTAGAAATCAAAGTTCTAATCTATATTCAGTGTCCACATTGTTTCAGCAATGCTCAAACACCTTCTGCAGGATATAGGATATCTTGCAAACACAGTAAATTGTTAAGTGAAGAATTGTTCTTCTAATCTCATGTAGGATTTATAATTGGAAACTTATAATACCTATAGTGTTGGAAGTTTTTTTTGTTCAGTTTTGTTTTCCTCTTTAACTCAGAAGTATGTTAAATTACCGGTTTAAACAAAATTTGGGAATAATATCCAATAAGTTTGATTGATTAATAAAACGTTAATAAAACATAAATTCTTTTTATGAAAAATTCCTTATCACTTCTATTGTTACCTCCTTTAATTTTCTTTTTAAACATTTTGTTTGCCCAGTAGAATAATAGAGAAAATTTCTTTTTCCTTCTCTATTTTTTAACTTTTCTCTTATTTTATGCCTACACTACAAGTCAATACCATTTTTTAATGTATATTTTGTAGCACATCCTGGTTTTTTAGTCTCAGATGTCTGAAACAATCTTTATATCTCTTTATTTTTACTTTTACTGTTAAAGAAACCAGATTTCAGGAGAAAAAGACTCTGACAAAGTATTGGGTCTGTTACTCTGTTCTGACTTCCATGTGGGGAAGTATGTATGCTCAGTAGCATGTCTGTGTCTTTATTTTGTTCTCATCTTGAGTGTCTTCTCTGTATCCTGCCCCTCTTCGCACAACTGATTTCTTGGTGATTAAGATTCTGAGTCACAGTTTGAGCTGTGTTTATGTAGTGCCTTTCGTTGTGTTTCTCATCTGACTTATCTCTGTGGTCTATGAATCAAGCCAGTTCTATTGCAATATAGCTGATCATCTGTTCATTTAGGGAAGTATCAACCAGTCTGACACCAGGTAATCTTCTCCTCAGCCTTGGTGACGTGTTTCTCCAGGATGTTCACTGGAGGACAGCAAGACAGGATGAGTACTGTCATTGTAGCACTGGGGAACTAAAGTGCATATTATTTAGATACTTGTTTTTGCATGCAATATTCAGTGGTCTACACATAGGGAAGACATCAATCTTTGCTTTGTGGATGATTTAAGGCCCATATTAGTCAATATTCATTATATTTTAGCTCTCTGTCCAACAGTGCCCTGTACCCAGAGTAAATGTTATTAAAGATGATTCGTGTTTTCATATTTAGCCCCCTTTCTTCCAAAAGAATCAATTCATGCCCTACCTTTGCACTTATACAGCTTATTTCTGTAGTACTTTATAAATTGCACCTTTGTAAAGAGATTGCACTAAGCTGAATTTCAACAGTTCTGTCCACTTCAGCTAGAAATTCCACAGCACAGACATAATCCACACCTACTTGTAACTCACTGATCAGTCTAATTATGTTCTGATTGCAGAGCTCTCATGCACACCAGCAGAATAAAAAACTTTGAGAAGCATGCAAAATTTGCAGTTCTATTTTCTAAAATATTATTTCTATTTTTAGTACCAGAAATTTACTACTCTGTACACCTCACCTAAGGATGCAGAGGGCAGAATTGTCCACTGGCATAAGGAGTTAAAGTTTTCAATGTACTTAGAAAGGAAAATCCAGATATTGAAATTGTTAATGAAATAATGTAGTGAGGAAAATATAATATGAAATCCATTAAAATGTCTGATTTTGTTCAGATATATTTTACATTTTTAATTCAATTTTTAATGCCACAATATTTTACATTAAAGGGGAAAAAAAATTAAGGAAAGTTACAATGAAAAGACAAATGTTAAATATGCCATGTAGAAGCTATCAAAGAGGGAAAGATTCCTTTTTTTTTCAGTTGAAAGATAATTTTGACACAATGAACATAATTTTCAGGAGCATTTCTTTTGCACTAGAATCATTAGAACAGTTGGAATTGCTCCACCAGAATTTAACTTGGAGACCATTTAATAGATATTTTCATATCTAAAACAAAACCTGGATTATTGTTTTTAATCTGACATCTGTTTAACGTTCCCTTTCTTTTTTTTCCTTTTTTTTTCTATGTAGTTAAACAGTAGCTACTATATAAAGAGAACTATTGCTTATATCAATTACAGATAGATACTAGCTAAGAAAAAATATTTGGGCTCATAAAAAACAAAATATTTTCTGTTGCAGTTCAGCATATGTACTTCAAATTTTTAATAGTATTTTATGCCGAGTTTGTTTGAGGGACTTGAAGGGAAGGGCTGATTTTACATTCTTCAGTTTATCACAAACACTATGCATCTTCAGATAAAATCAATTCAGATTTGCAGACGATGGGCTGATGTACTCTCATCTGATTGTGTCAGGGTTTATTTTTTCAGGGTTTCCACCATACAATACATTCCGGGTTGTGTCTAGCTGTGGGTTCAAGGCTGCATTTAACAAAGAGACTGAACTTTTAACCTTTCAGCCTTCCAGATTTTTATTAGCACAACTAACTGATTTTCATTTAGATTTTGTTTCATAAAAGTAAATTCAAATAATGTGCATGCATACATATAAATATGCTGACCCTCAAGAAATAAGGATGTCTTTTACAGGTCGCTGGCAAGACTTAGTAAGGAAAAAGATATGTGAGAAACTCCTACCCTTATCTGATTAGTAATCAGTACTTAAAGGAAGATTTCTCACACCTTGGTTTCAGTTATTAACTTACTCACCTGAGCACAAATTGATGCTTACCCAGAGTTAATGCTATACTATTGTTTGCCCTCTAAACCCTGTTTCAGATATTCTGCATGCTACTAAATATCTTTTTTTAAAGATCAGCCATTGTTTTACACTAATTTCAGACTAGAATCTTCACTGTTATTTTCTGTTTGTTCTGACAAAATTAACTGAAAGAAGTCAAATAAAAATACATTAAAAGGGTTCTATTTACCTTTTAATCTTCTTGCTACTGCCATTAAACTCTTAAGCTACAAATGAGCAGAAGCTGCCTCTGTGAGAAGTTATGAAGTGACAAGTCTTTTCCCTTCTTCTTGGAGGAATAATGCGATGAGCAGTGAACACTAGAGGGGGAGCTTAACCGTTCAGGAGACTTAAATCTCCAGACCCTCTGGGAAAGGATCAGAGTGATACGATAGCTGCTGACTTAAACAAGCAAAGTTAAGGCATGGACAGCCATGGTTCAAAAGTCAAGAGGTTAAGAATAGTAGAGAGCCAATTTATTGTCATTTTCCAAAAAGGCAGCAAATCATAAGTTGAATTGAGAAGTTTAGGGCTCTGCTCCTGCCATGATGTGGTATACTTTAAAAATCTCTCTAGAGGCAGTTTAACATGAAGAGTAGGATTACAGGGATTTTTTTTTTTTTTTTGCCAAGGACTGTCTGTCATTTAAATGTCTGAGGAATGATGGAATGAATTATCATAAAATTTTGACAAATGTGATGGCTTAACCAAAGGGGGAAAACAGACGTTCCACTTATTGGGTTCTAATAAGACATGACATTTAAAATGCGTTTACATGGCAGTTAGACCTTTGCTTTTCCCTTTTTTTTTTTCTTTTTCTTTTTCTTTTTCCTTTCTTTGACTCAGAAACATTTGTGTTTGGAGAGAAGTGATTTATAACTGATGCTTGTCTAAGAATTGAAAGCATGCTCCTTTTCATTCTTGCTTCCTATGTTTTAATGACTTGGTGTCTGTTTCATATATTGTGCTTCATATACCCTTAATTTTGAGTCCTGCTGGCACTTGTGGGTTTTCTGTTCATCCTTTATTAAAATATTGAAATATTAATTCATAATATAATTTTACTAGCTTTGTTATAATTTTATCATAGAAATTGTTTTTAATTTTAAGAGGTTGCAGATTTTTTTCTCTATTTGTTGAAATCAAAGTATTTTAATAATTTGTTTTGTGTTTATGTTATATATCTCTTTTTAAGGAAGTATTGACAAGTCCAAACTGTCTATTTTCTGCTTACACAAGCATACAATATTTATGTAATGTAGTATTTGTTCATTTCTTGTAAAGTAGCAAGTAGCCTAGAAAACTAGCCACGTGAGTATAGCTTTTTTTTTTTTTAAAATATAAAAAAGGTCATCAAACTGTGTATACCACTGAGTACATGGAAAACAGTATAGATACACCAGAATGTTCTGAGTTCAAAATGTCGAGGAAGGTCTCTGCAATACTGTTATCAGGATCAGAACATGCTACAGAAAAATGCAGGGTTTTGTTTTCTTAAATGATTTTCCCACCATGTCACGAGATGATGATGAAAGGTGGATGTGAGCATGGCAGCAGCTTGGCCAGGGAGTGCCCAGTCCATAACCTGAACCAAATTTTCTGTGCCACTGCTTCTGGCACTATCCCTCAGTCAGTAAAACTAGCTGTTGCCCTAGTAATAATGTCTTCAAACAACCAATGTGGAGCCAAAATACCACTGAATTAAGCAAAACAAAATACAGTGATAAAACATGTTTTGTTTCCTTTCCAGATTGTTTATTACTCTTGGTGAAAATTTTATCTGCAGTTAAGAAAGTAATGCTTCTGCTGTATCTGCAAGGCACCAGATAAGCAGAAATTAGGTAAGCATATGTTTATATCTAGTTACCTAATGCTGGTGATGATATTTTTCATAAGGCTGTGCAAATGATTTTCCCTCTTTCTGTTTCTCTGCAAAAGAGGTGGATATATTTATTATTTTATTGTTTTGCCCCTGATGGATTTTCCTCATGATGATTCTACCCACAGTTTCCCTTGGACTGCAGATATATAGAAAATACTAACATGATGCTATATTTAAATATATTCACTTTAATTATAAATTCATTTATTTATTAGATGTTATTATGTCATGTGCCATTATGCTTCACTCAGAGGGGGTGGAGTTAATTTTCTTCACAATGGCTGGTATGGAGCTGTGTGTTGGGTTTCTGCTGAACACAGTAATAATCTATAAATGTTTTTGGGTTTGCTGAGCAGTACTAACACAGAACCAAGGCCTTTTCTTCTTTCCATACTGCCACCTGGCAAGGAAGCTGGAAATGCACAGGAAGTTGGGAGGAGGCACAGCCAGGACAGGTGACCCAAATTGACCAAAGGGATATTCCACACCATAAGACATCATGCTCAGTATGTAAATCCGGGGCGAAGGAGGAGGAAAGGAGGCGACATTTGACATTTGTCTTCCCAAGTCGCCATTACATGTGAAAGGGCCCTGCTCTCCTGGAGATGGATGAACACCTGCCTGCCCGTGGGTACTGGTGAATTAATTCTTCAATTTTCTTAGCCTGTGTGTCCAGCCCAAGAGTTTAATATGGAAAAGCACAGGGTGCCCACAAAAGCAAAGAAAAACAAACAATTAATTCACTGCTTCCCACGGGCAGGCAGGTGCTCATCCATTTCCAGGAGACCAAGGCCCTTTCACATGTAATGGTGACTTGGGAAGGCAAACACCATCACTACAAAGGGCCCCCCACTTCCTCCTTCTTCTCCTCAGATTTACATACTGAGCATAATGTCTAATGGTGTGGAATATCCCTTTGGTCAGTTTGGGTCACATGTCCTAGCTGTGACTCCTCCCAGCCTCCTGTGCACTCCCAACTTTCTTGCCAGCGTGGCAGTATGGAAAGCAGAAAAGGCCTTGGCTTTGTGTAAAGTGTTGCTCAGCAATAATAATAAAAACATCCCCACTCTATCAGCCCTGCATTCAGCACAAATCCAACACACAGCTCAATACCACCCAATGTGAAGAAAATTAACCCTACCCTTGACAAAACCAGCCCAAATATTAATCTCTATTGCTTTGTTATATTCAAAATCATTATAGTATAATGTGAAAAATATACATCATTCACCACTGGAAATGCAAATAATGAGCTCATTATTCAAGTAGACATTATTCCAAACTTTTCTGCCTTTAACTCTCACAAACCTTTTTCTGAACAGGATGATCTTGCCCTTAAAGAGAAAGAATGCCACTAATATAATTTGATCTTAACGTATCTGAGTTGGATGGCTTACTTTGATTTACATATGTACTTTGATGGTGTACAAAAGAGTTTTGGGGATACTGTATTATATGTTGTATAATATACCTGCAGACATTACTACAGTAGCACTATGAGTGCTCAGAAGTTGCTTCATTTTTGAAAATTATAAGTACTGGATTCAAAGAGAAGCCAGTAGACTGATTACACACCACACAGACCCCAATCAGCTTTTCAGGGCAAACTTTCATCTCTTTTGTTACTGTATCTCAAATGATTTTCAAGAAAGCTTCACTGTGGAAATTAATAGGGGAATTTGACCCTGTATTTTCAAACCCGCTAATTTCTCTTTATAGAAGACCTTTTAAATACTCTCAAATCCTTTATTATTTCAGCCAGACATTTATTGCTTCTCTCTGATGCTGAGGAAAGACCATGTATAGCAGTAAATACAATTCAGGAAGAGGAAGAAGACAAATTGGAGGTCAGTAACTGTGGAATAAGAGCTCTTTTAAAATCAATATCCATCCATTCTTCATCAGATTTCTCCTTTTCTTCTCTCTGATCTCTTATTTTTGGTTTACTAGTATATGTAGCTGTAGTAACCAGCTACAGGTTTTCAAAAGTAGGGCCAGTTTGAATTGCCCCCAACCAGATGTTTTTGCCAATAATGTTCGTCATATGATTTTTTTTAACATAAGTCTAATATTTAAGCAAATAATGTACAAGTACAGTAGGTGGAAGGATGTTAGAGAAATTTCATGGAAAAAGTTAAAACACTGTATTAGATAACAAATACTTTATAGAGGCACAAGATTATGAGTTTTGCAAATTGAGATTTATATTTATGGCAATTCTGAATGAAGTCAGGCTCTAACTAGAACACTTTTTGGATGAGATCTGGATAGAGAACCTATAAAAACTGAAAATTCACCAAGAAATCAAAGAAGCCCTAAGACAATTGGAAAAAGAGAAAGACTGAGGAGTTGATTGTTTCCAAAGGAAAAGAAAACAAAAAAGTATCAGCTGTCTAAACAAAAAGGACATCATAATTCATTTTTTTCCTTTAGTGCAATGCTGAATAACTGATACATGATCTGATGTTTTCTGAAAAGCTTTGATTTCTCTAGCAAACAAGTAAAAGATTGGTTTTATGCTAGTGTTGAGCAGAGGTAACTATTCCTTCCTTTTCCCTAAGTTTTCTCAGTGAACTTTCCCTGGGACAGAGCTGTATTTCTGCCTGTGTACAGCAATGCTCATTCTTGTCATGAGAAGGGAAATTCAGGAGGAAGCTCCATGCAGTTGATGCTTCTCTAAGCAAGGGGCAGTGGATTGCTTTCCATGAGGACATGACTAGTGCAGGAGATCTTCTCCTTATGGATATACTAAAGTAAATGGGTCAATTCTAGTGTTCACTGAATCATAGAATATCTTAAGTTTGAAGGGGACCCACAAGAATCAAAAAAAAACAAAGGTCTTCCTTTGTTCACAGAACTGAAGAAACATGCTCCTGATATCAGTGTTTACTGAGTCATTAGTTGAAAAAAAGTTTGTCCTTTTGGTATAGCCAGTTTGGATTTCATCCTTCAGCTTGAACTTTACCTGTCACCATTTCATGAGTGGTGATTGCTACTCCACCACTCAAATTCAGCATTTTCCCTTAGGAAATACAATGCAGGATCTTGAATACTTTGCAAAGGGCTTAAAATTTGGGGTGCTATATCTGTCACATGTCAGGTTGTTGTGGACAGTAAATTATGGTCTGGGCAACATTTTCCTTCTTCAGTGTTATGGGCCATGAGATAGCAAAGGATGCTGCCCTTCATATTGAGTTGCAAAGCATGAAAAAAAAAAAAAAGTCAGGTGTTTCTAGGAATAATGTAATTAGGGGGAGGGTAAGTTGCCTTCAAAAGATAAACACTGTAATTGAAAAAAGGGATATTATCTAGAGAGAAAGAATTAAACCAGAAGATGTGAAAGAACCCATTGTCTTTTAATACCCACAGAATGATTCATAACAGATTGCTGCTTTCAGCTCTGAGTAAGTCATTAGCAGTTAGATCTACAAAGTAAAAGATTTTTGTAGTGCTATGTGAAAGGTAACAGAAAAGAAGCTTTTTGGGAATGAAAACACTGAACCTAACAGCTTGGCATTTGATATCAAAATCAGTGCTATCAGGTAAAGCCTTTGCAAATTCTGGTAGAGAAACAAATCTACTGTTTTGTACTTGTAAATCTGTCAGTTTGAAGACATTCATAGTTTCTTTCAGACTTTTGATTATTTCATACTTAAGTACATTTCTCATTACAAGCTTGATTTCTAAATCTAAATTGCCTCACACAGGAACAGTCTCTTCAAAGCTTGTATCATACATCTTTACCAGAAATGCTATTTTGAAGGGAAATCTGGACTAAACCAGAGAAGTCATTCTAAATTTAGGACAACTTCAGCACTTTATTTTTCATTTTTTTCTTGTTAATTAGTTGCCTGGTTTTGAAATCCAAGCTTGTTCTGTTGTTGTTTTGAAGAAACACTTTTTAGTGCATTTCCATGGAAGGTGAATATATTAAAGCGTGCCAATGCAGTGATGACATACAAGTACAGTAACTTGTGATGTCCAGTCTTACAATGAAGTTCAAAGTACAGCTTTGTTTGTTAAACAACTAGCTAAACAGCTAACATGCTGTGGGAAATAGCATATGGAGGAGATGCAACTGCTGCAAATTAAACAATAAAGGGGGAGATATAGAAAAACAGATAGGGGAACCCAGGCACGGCAGGAAAGCAAGATGACAAAGAACTACCATGTCAAAATCCCAATCTTTCAAATTGTTTTTGATGTTATTATGTGACTGTGAACTTATTTTTCTTCCAGTTCCTTAGCGGTCTACTATCCTAAGTAAAAAATTTCTTCTTTTCCTTTTCAAAGTTTCTATTTCTAAAACTAAATATAAGTGATTGTAAACCATGTGCAGTTTATAGGAAGTAAAGCAAATATTTTTAGGTAAAAGTACAGAGTGGATTTTACTTTTGCAGAATGCAACTACCTAAATTAGATTTCAGTAGGATACTGAACACTTTAATTGACATCAGTTCCTCAGCAAATTCAAGGACTGGATTGAATTAATGCCTCAGCCAAAAAAAAGGGAGTAAACAGGAGCTACAGAGATGAAAAATATGGAAAAAAACATGATTTCTTCTCCATTAGCAGCTTAGAGATGATAAAAGTAGATTGTGCACACTTCCTCCCTTACCTCTAAAGTAACTGTCAAAACAAATTGATTTTAGTTTGAGCCCAAATTAATGAACTGGCTTTATTATTTCAGAAGAGAGAGGCTGGCAAAGGAAAAATATAGAAAAAGACCCAGAAGTCATTGATAGAATAGCTGGTTTATAATGTGTTAAATGTGTTTATTTGCACTTTCAAAGTTCAGATTTCCTCATACATTTTCATGCTGATAGAGATAAAATGCTAAAGTCTTAAATCCCTCTATGCCATGCTGAGTTGCTAAGGGCTGTTGAGTTTTTGTTATTTTTCCTCTTGAGTTAGCTCTGATTATGCCTGCTGAGTGAAAAATTTGTATTTGCCGACAGAAATAGGAACTACACCACGTGAGCTTGTGCTCAGCAAATACTCTAATATATCACAAAGATTTTTTCAACCCACTTTCAGAGGCCAAATTGAAGATGTTATTTTCTGTCTGGATCTGATCCTGAAGATTATCAGTCAAGAGTGTTTCTCACCCTCTGCTTAAAATAAGGCCTATAAAACTTTAAGTGTTCATGGGCAGTCTTATTAGAGGACTAGACCCCTGGTCTAGCAAAGAGCTGTGAGTGGACTTCAAATGTAAAAGTGCATCAATCAGATCCAAGTTAGGCTTTTAATGTAATTTTTTCTACTTTGCCATTAAAATCCTAAAGGAATGCTCTTTCTACTGTGCAGCCAATGATCATTCAACAGCCACAAACAAACCAATAAAAAGACTCCAGGAGAAGGGTTTTACTCTCCTAACAAAGGGGAAAGCAAGATATTTTATTGATGGGTTTTCTAATAAAATGGAAAATACACTAGGCTCAGTGCAGCTTTTTGCACCCTTTTGATTTTTGCATCTGTTTTTTAGGGAAAGAATAGAAAAAAATACTTCTTACAACAGCACAACATTTGATACAGATATTTGGTGCTCTACTGTCAATGTCATGTGTAATTATTTTCTATTCAAATGATGGTGTTGTTTTAGTCAGTATTTTAAATGGAAAAATTGAATTAAAAAGGTATAGCACTTCACCATCTAAAGATCTTTTTCAAAAGTTGTTATGATGCAGTGAACTGTGATTATAATGAAAGAAAGTTTTTCTTTGAACATAACAAAGGATCCAAAAATAAATAAATCCCGGGATGACTGTCCATGAAAATTAAATTAAAATGAGCTAGGGGAATTTCAAAAAGAAAAGAAGCTAGACACAAGAAACAAACCTAACAGTGCCAAGTGACCAAACTTTGGAAGTCAAATAGCCTGTAGTCTGTACTCACTTGCATTCATCTGGGGCTAGAAGGACTTAATATTTAGTGTTTGTTCACAAGATAATGTAGCCTTTTGTGTCTCTGCCATTTTTTTCCCCCTAAACTACATCAATTATGAAGCATCCATAACCTAAACACCACTCCTTGCCTTATCATAATTTATATTTGCACACTTTTTTTTTTTCAGTATTTCCACAATTTTATTCATTTATTTTTTTTTTCTTCAGGTCTTCAGATGCTCAGAAGATTTATGCAGATTTTATAGATAAGTGCGAGAGCATTTATGTCACTTAATGGTGCCCCAACTGTGCTTCCTCTGTAGTGTTTGTTGGCGCACCAGTGTAAATTGCTACTTTTTATTTGGCTTGTTGTTAATGAGCTTACTACATAAAAACCATCATACATTACCTGTTATAATTTTGATATGCTTCAGAACATACTTTGTTTTTAATTTTTGAAGATAATGTTGAGTCTTGAGTTTACTTTTACTTTCACAGATTCTGCAACCAAATGTCAAGTTACTTCTCTTTTTAATCACTGAAAATTCCACAAATTTAATTAAACTTTTGTTCCTGACTCCTGGATGACCATATTTCTTTATTTTCTATACTATCTGCAGTTTAACGTATTATTTTGTGTACATTTGTGAATTTATAAATTAATATATATGTACTTATATATATACACTTATATCTTATGAAAATCTACCAGCCAAATCTGACAGATTTTCTGGTGATAATACGTTTGCTCTGTTCAACTACTTGATTATCTCATTTTAATGAGGCTCTGAATATCTTTTGGGGGGGTTGTTTTATTTTGTTTACTCTTTCTCCAGGAAAAAGTAACAAAAAAAACAAAACCCCAAACATTTTTAATGATTTAATTTTCAGTGTTAGAACCTAGTCTAAAACCTTTATATCTTTTTTACCGCTTAAAAATAATATTTCCCTCAATGTTACAGTCTTTAGTTTCAACTTTAGTAACATTAGGTTGTCTGTTTGAATTATTTGTAGATTTAGCTAGAGATGTTTTCATTATCCTTAGAGGTGATGACTTAAACTTGCTAATTCAGTGCCTGGACCCAGTAGTCATGGGACAGTTGGGACTCCAAAAGAAAACTAAAAATACAGAAGGCTGAGCAGGTTGTTTTAGTTTGGAAAAGACTGAATAGATTTTCAAGATTAAATAGAAGCATCTCTTGTCCATAAAAATGAATGTTTAGTCTTAATCTGACCTACATTATTGTTCAAAATTGAATTTCAGTTTATGTTTTCCAGCATTACTTGTTTTTCTCTTTTTCAAGAGTATTGTAGAGGGAATTTTGAGTTTTAGTTAGTTTCTCTCTTGCATACCTGGATAGATTGTGGAGTGAATGGGACTTCATTGTATTAAAAACAGTGGAGTTTGCATGGCTGTGGCCTTTCATTAGTATTATCAAAGGTTAGAAGTATGAATATATGTTTTGCCACCACAAGGAAGAATTTTTCTGCACTGAAACTTGCTTGACTATTATCTGACAAGCTTTATAGAAATACTTTTGTAGAGTTCATTGGGTGGTAAATAAGAAAATGTAATTTATGAAAATGGGAATACTAAACTACTTCAGGTTTAAAACCCAGTATATGTCCCTGTAACACAAACACTATCATGTCACAGCATTATTCTCTATGCACAACTAAGTATGATCACTACAAATACTTCCCACTTTCCATACCTTCCATACTGGTCATGAAGTGATCTGCACAAAGTTCAAGTTTCTACAAAACTGACAGTGGCAAACTTGTACTAAGCATGTGGTGAGTGCCTGTGAAATTCCAGTTAAAACTGCATATTCTACTGCCCTCAGAAGGATTCAGATTTATATAAGGCTGTGCTTATGCAGAGTCAGGTGAAGCTAGCCAATAGAGTAAGGTAATATGTAATACTCTATTGCAACAAGGAGACAATATAAGTAGATACATCAGCAATGATCATGGTCAATGTCACTGTAACCTTTTTCTTTCTCAAAAAAATAAGAAGTTGTAGTCCTACAAGTAATTAACTCTATTTTTCTAGCCACATCTGAATAACACATTTTAATTTATTGATCAGTTTTCATTGTGAGACCAAAAAAAGAAAAAATATTGCCCTTAAAGAGATATTTAATTCTCTTCTCCTTCCCTCCTATTCTCTTCCCACCTCATTTCTTGTTCCTACAGGACATAGTACTGCTAGGACAGATACTCAGTTACTGTCTGATATTCATGGTATCAGGTGCTTGATATTATCTTAGTTTGTCAAACTTTGTGTTTAGACTTGGTTTTGTTTTAATAAGCAAATAGTAGATTTTTTCTCCTTATCATAAGTTTTGGAAAGGACATTAGTTGTGCTCAGACTCAAACAAGAAGCAGAGGCAACATATAATTTTGTTTCAGAATAGTATATTTTATTGTCTGATCTGTTAAGTCCATCACCTATTGATAGGGATATACTCTATCTACAATAATTATTTCTGGTGTTAGTTCTCATTTTTTAAATATGTATTTTTATCCTTTTGCCCTTTTTAAAAACCTTTTTTACCCTTTAGATTATATATGCATGTTTTCATTTAAACTGCTTCTCTAATGTGTGCTCAGCGTTGGGCATCTGTGGCTACTCTTCAATGTCCTTTCAACAGCTATTTATGAACTTTATTATTCACTGTTTCTTCTTGAACAGATTTGGTTCATTTATTCAAATTTGCCTGGACTCACAAGTTTCAAGGTTAACTTTTCATGATTTCTCCACTGTCTTTTCTTCAGATAATATTGAGATACAACCACGTATGAAGTAGGAACTCTGAAGGAAATGGTAGACCATTTCCTTTATCAATGATTCTACCATTCATCTGATTTGTTGTTTGACAAATTTTTCCAATTCTTTCTAGAAGCTAGGGCATAATACAGGCTAACATATATCAAGTGAAAGATCAGATCAGACTTCTTTCAGACATAGGGTCAAATATTGTCAACAGCTTCTTCACAGAAAAGTCTAATAACAAATAGAAGAATTTTCTTTGGAAAGTCTATGTTGTTGCTGGAATACAAACTCAGTTTTGTTTATTTTTTAAAAAGTCATTACAGCCATGTTTATATTTGAGCAGAGGGTGAAGCACTTCAGAAACAAGAGACTGTGTTTATAATGAAAGTTTGTAAGTGCCCTGTGTAATCAAGGGTGGAACCTAAGCTGCAGAAGATCCTCTCACTTCCCTAAACAGTAGAATAAAATCTAGGAAGACAGATTATGAGAACAGAATGAACAGTTGACTAAAATAACAATAGCAACAAACAGCATAGAAGATAGTTTGAGATTTGTGTTATTAAAAGAGCTTGTAAACTGAAAAAAACCAAAAAACAAAAGAAATATATGCAGGTTTCCACTGCAGAATTGTTTTATACTGGGTTAATACTTTTACACAATGCATAAGAGATTATTAACCCATTTATACATTTAACCCTTCTATTCATTTCCCTATAATTTCATCTGATTTCACATTCAAAGTTGAAAGGTAATAATATTTTTTGCTACAAGTGGACATTTTGGGCTAGACAGGGATAGCTTGTGTGGGATTTGTGCTGCATAACTTCTGCTGTCTGCAGAGTGTCTGAGTTCCTTTTACAGCTGTGGAAAGAAATTAAATGATCAGGTGCTTTTATGGCATCACTCAGTCAATGCAGATATGTTTGTTTGTTTGTTTTTTTGAGATTAAGGCAGTTTTGCTGCAGAATTTTTTTTTCTCCAGTGATTGTGAAGTGAAAAATGCAAGCAACCTTGCAGCAGAAATATCTGCTGGCAGGTGAATCCCACTTCTCATGCATAGTTCAAAGTAAGAAGTGGACATAGAAGGACATCGTCCAAGATATAATTTTTCTGCTTTCAGAGATTATTTTAGTATTTGATTTTTCTTTTTTTTCAAGAAGAAAAATAACCTTCTGAAGCCCACTGCAGGATCGAATTTGCCTACCAGATCAGCTCTTTAACTCTTCCTTCATATTGTCTACTACCTTTTAGAGTCCTCCTACCCACTAGTTCGGGACATCCATAGAATATACATGAATTCAGATGAAGCACATGTATTTACAAGCTGATCTGATATGATATGGAATTGTGTTTAAATGCTTTCTTTAAATGAATTGTGGCAGATAATGTTGTGATAAATTAGGTGATAGTGGGCAGTAGAAAATCATTTCTCACCTTGTTAGAGCTAATGACACATTTGTTCTTTAGCCATAGTTGGGCTTTGTTGCCTTCAATTAATACCCCAATCTTTGCAACTATCTTAGAGCAGAGAATTTTTTCAGTGGTGATATTTAATATAAGAGAATGTATCAATCCAAATCAACCTAGAATACAGTTAACTGTAATACTGGAGCTTGTGAAGTATTTATTTTTATTCTCCCTAAGTAAAGGGAGCCACAGATTATGATAAATCTTGTGCTGTTTTTCAGAGATACATCATCTAGTGCTTGAGGCCAAGAAATGAGTAGTTTCCATAATTAGTAAAGAAAATTGCCTAGTTGGGCTGTGGTTTATGAGGGTTCTTTCTCTAAGAGAAACCACCTAAATCTCAGTCAAGTAGGTTAAAATGATTTCATTTTTTAGCACACAATTATCACACTTTAATTTACCATAAAGTCTACACTTGAATATTGATTTTTTCTTTTTTTTTCATTTCTTCTTAGCATAACAGCAAAACTGTTTTTGTGAATACCTTATACTCACATTTTCTTCCTGAAAACGTACTTAATATTGTGGTGTCCTAGTTCAGCAGGAAACACTGGTTATCACTGTGTGGGGGTGATCAAGGCTGTGTATTCTACACCCTCTATTCATTCCCCAAGAATAATGGACCATTTGCAGTAGCTGCCCAGGAAATCGTTAGCACCTTCACACCCAGCCTGAGGGGGCGTGGGTGCTAATGGGCCATCAACGGTTCAACAATACCCCATGACTCACAGAGTTAATCACCCATTGTGTAAGTCCCCGCACTGGGGGAGGGACTGGGTGCTCCCTGAGGGTACATAAACAGGGCTCAGAAGACCTTGAGCACCTCTTCGTCGGATCCAGAGGAGCAGCAGCAGCAGCACCTCGACAGGAGGAAACCACCACTCTCGACCGGACTATGACCATCACTTCCGACCAGACCACAGCCATCATCTGCACCAACAGATTCTTCACTTCTTTTTGCTTTGGACTCAGGGCAACCACGTGGGTCTCAGCACCAGGGCTAACAAACCCCTTTGGGCTTGTGCTCCGGGACACTGGGTTATTCTGCTGGGTTTTGGTGAGTTGAAAGCAGTTTTTCTCTTTGTGTCAGTGTATTTATGGTAATATCTTTCATTAAATTGTAACTCTGACTTATAATCTCTCTTGTGGTGGGTCCATTTCTCCTACTGGTTTACCTCTAAACCAGCACATGTGGTTAGCATTATTTCTAACTCAGAATATTCTATAGTATAGTTTTTCTGAACACAGTGGGAGAAATAAGCATATGTCTTCAAAAAATGGCATAAATTGGGATATTTCAATGGCATTTCATATTGTGACAAGACATCAATTTAATTAATATTTTGCCATCACATAGAAGCTTTGCATCTGAATTGTTTATGCTCAAAAATTTAAAAAGAAATAAAAAAGAAGGCTAAATCATTTTAAAGATAGCTTTCTTCTAGGCACAAAAGTACTCCTGTGTGCTGGAGTCTTCTAATGCATGTATGTGGTGGTTTAACTCCAGCCAGCAACGAAATACCATGCAGACACTTGCTCGCTACCTCACCAGAGAGACTGGGGAGGGAATTGACAGGATAAAAGTTAGAAAAGATATGGGTTGAGACAAAGGAAAAGAAAAAGTCATTCACACAACCAAACAAAACCAAGCAATTAATTCATGGCATCAATCCATGGGCAGGCAGGTGTTCAGCCAGCTCCAGGAGGGCAGGGTCCTTTCACACACAACAGTGACTTGGGAAGACAAACACCATCACCACAAATGTCCCCCCCTTCCTCCTTCTTCTCCCCAGTTTTATATTTTGAGGATGATGTCATATGGTATAGAATATCCCTTTGGTCATTTTGAGTCACCTCTCCTGGCTGTGTCTCCTTCCAGCCTCCCAATCTTCTCACCAGCATGGCAGCAAGAAAGCAGAAAAGGCCTTGGCTTTGCGTAAGTGTTGCTCTGCAGTAACAGAAATTTCTCTGTATTATCATCACTATCATCACAGCACAAATCCAAAACAAGCCCCACATGAGCCACTGTGAAAAAAATTATCTCAGCTGAAACCAGCATGAAACCCTTTACTCCATACCATTTTCATCATGCTCAGGTCCCATATTATTCAATACAACTTCATTAACCACCAGCCCACACCCATTCTTTGATATATATATCATACAGATGCCATTCCCCTGGCCTATGGACCACCCCTGCAAAATGTCTATGAAAGGTTCACAAAATGTCTGTTGAACTCATTTAGTCCATGAGTTTGGGTTCCATTTATTTTGGTGGTTCCCTGGGACAGGAATGGAGGTGTGTTGCTTGGAGTTACTGGGGACCAAAGCCAGCTCAGATCAGATCACAACTGCATCTTGTAAGGCTTCTGCTCGCTTAGTTCAGGTAGTTCCTGTTACCATAATTCCTGTAACACAGAACTCAAACCATGGCACAAAACAATTTAAATGCAGTTAAATTACATTACAATCTCTTCCCCTGGTGATTTTGAGACAGGTTATAGGGGTTAAAATTGCAATGAACTCCTTCCCTTGTCCCCAGCCTGGCCGTAACAAAGGGTTTCTGTTAGAGTCAGCCATCAGTATTGCCACATCATAGTCCTCCATAGGCTGCAGGGGAACAGCCCATGGACTGCCATGGTCTGCACCATGGGCCACAAGGGAATCTTTGCTTACCCTGCTCCAGCTTGGAGTCCTACCTGGCAGATAGTCATCCTTGAACTTCTCTAGACTGGGTCCTTCCCACGGGCTACAGTTCTTCACAAACTGCTTTAGCATGAGTCTTCCACGAGATCACAAATCCAAAACACATCCCCACACTATGATGACAATTAATTCCACTCCAGACAAAACCAGCATGAATAGAGATAACTTTAGCTCGCAGGAAATCAATTCTCTAAATGCACTTGCAAAAAAAATTGTATTACTACCTTTTATTGTGTCTGACCAAATATCTCCTTAGCCCATCATTTCTGTTTCTGTCAAATCAGCTGTAGAAGTATATGAAAAAATATATGAATATACATAGATGGTAGAAACAGCATAATATTCATCTAACAGACCTTATACCAAACTAGCAACCATTATTCATGAGAATAAAGTCCTCTTGAAATCAGGGGATTAGCATCCCGACAGTATTGTTCTGTTCCACTTTTTAACAGAAATAGCATCATGAGCTTTCCAAATGGATATTGATCCTCTAAACCCTCTTATGAAAAGCCCCAGTAGAGTTTCCTAAGAGAAGTAAGGATTTACAGAACAGTCAGGGTATAATTTCAGCTAAACCTGAAATGTGCAAGTGCCTGTATAATTTGTTCCATAATTGCTGCATACTGCACATAACCTCTCATTGACTTCTCTTTTGTG
Source organism: Xiphorhynchus elegans (assembly GCA_013401175.1). NCBI lineage: Eukaryota > Metazoa > Chordata > Aves > Passeriformes > Dendrocolaptidae > Xiphorhynchus > Xiphorhynchus elegans. The sequence continues at coordinate 100,341 of VZUH01003872.1, read as the reverse complement.
TTAAAAACCCCTAAGTATGGTTTTAGTACTGAAGCTTTAAGTATGGTTTCAGTGTTGTTCCTGAAATCCTCTACTTTGGAAAAATATTTTTATAGGAAATATATCTCTAACTTTTTCCTGACTCTGACAGAGGTGCAATATCCTGTGATGAGTTACTTAATGTCTCCCTCCATATACAGTCTCTAGAAAAATGCTTTTATGTGCTATATTTGGAGTTTAAAAAAAAACAACAAAACACAATCAGAACAAAAACAACACACCCTGTCACTTAGTAATCATAGAAGAAATGTTAGGTTAAATGTTGTATTAGTGTGATCTTTCTTGGATTTTGATGAAATACACTTTACACATTTCTATTGGAAAACTTGGGAAGGTTAGATGTGATAAAATGATTGTGGCATTTAATGGTAAGGGTTCCAAAATATTCCTGTTGTTTAAAGGTAGACAAGACCCATGGATTTGCACGCATCAGACTGAGTCAAATAGCTAGGCCAGTTATTTTACACATACCTAATCTCTGAGTACAGAAAGTGCTGCATGTAATATTACTGAAACAACGATTTAGCTTTTAAAGAAATGCTTTCCAGTATCTATTTAGTTAGAAAATGAATCAATATTGCTTCAGTATTCACAACGACTCAATAGCTTAACTGATACGTTGTTCAAGAGAGGTGAGAGAGACAGAAAGAAACAGAGGGACAAAATGAAGGCATAGAAAGGAAAAGGGAAGGGGAAGGGGAAGGGGAAGGAAAGGAA
>VZUH01003872.1:74737-94585 GCA_013401175.1 Xiphorhynchus elegans | reverse complement strand
AAAAAGGGGAAAAAGGAAAGGAAAAACCCCAGGTCACCTAGCTACAAGCTGCAGAGGGAAATTAATATTCAAAAGGTTAAGGTGTCTGTGAAATGTATGTAATGAGTAACACTCATAGTTTGTTACTATAGGTTCATTGCCTTTAATGTTGAGGACGGCACATGGATAATTTACGATTCCCATTGTCCCCTCTGCAGGGATTAATTCTGAATTATTTATGTACCTATATACGCACAGAACTGAAACATTTTAGTTAAAGTCAGCTACTCACTCATAGTCTTGAAATTATGCAGCCCTTGTTGCTAAAAATGATGTTAGCCTCTTGTGATTTAAGTCATAACATTTTATTTTCAGTCCCACTGAGGGAGAAAGCATAGAAGAAGAAAAAAAAAGAGTTGTATTTTCCTGAAGATATCTATGAATGCATTTTTTTAAGATTTAAATAAATAATGGCAATTTTTTGAGTCAGAACTATTGTTGCAGCAGTCATGTAAATAAACCTTTATTTTATTCATGGTTAGAGATAATTTTTCTGTAGCTCTGTGGCATTTTTTTTTTAAAGATGGTTATATTTAGATAGAAAACCTTTTCATTTCAATAAAGGGAATACCATCTACTTATTAATTAATCAAAGAATGGAATTTCATTTTGGGAAATTGGTCTCAACTGTTAAGAATTCCCACCAAATCATTTCCTTTGGTACAAATAAAACCTTCACTGCTGTTTCCGTTTGAACTCAAATGATTCCTTGCTTCTCTAAATGGCTTTTCTTTTTGAATACATCAGAATTCTTTAATCATGGAAAAATACAGACATTAAACATTTCTTAATAAAATATTAGGTTAGGGAGTGTCTTGAGATCCACACTGAGTATAGTGTTTGATGTCGATCTAACCCAGTCAGCATGAACCGGACACAGGCATTTTATCTAAGCTAGATATCAATTTAGTATGTTATGTCTGTTTGTAACAATTTTTGCTTCATTTGCAAGAGAAACATATTCTTTTATTCAAATATGTTTTAATATGACACAGTTGCAGTGCAAAATTTCAAGTTTGTCCTTCTACAGATGTTCCTATGCTAAGGTAACTAATAAAAAGCAGTAAGAGAAAAGAAACCATTACTTCGACAGCCCCAAACCTTTACAGTTTCAGATGAACTGGCCGTCTCTGCCTTCAGGAATTGTACTCATAATGATGACTGTTCATGGCAAGCAGACAGCATAGTCTGTAAACAGAGTATTTAATACTGAGTGGATAAAGATGTAAAAGTATTTGACATGGAAAAGAGATTAAAAAAAAAAGTATAAAAGATCAATCCTTCTCCCCCCCCCCCCTTCTGTGCAATTCAACAATTGTTAATGAATTAGGAGGAGGGGCATATTGATGTACTGCTTGACTGTAACACAAAGAAGTGTAGTTAGCAAAAAGCTGCAGTGGGTAATGAACAGTATTTTAACTCGGCAGTTTAACCTCTGTGTCTGTCAGCAATGACCTTTTACCAACCCCAATGAGAGCCTGATTTCTCACTTTTGCTACTCACTGCTGGATGAGTGAATGTAGAATTTGACAGCTAGAGGTTTTACATGAAAAGGGAAGGTACTTAAAAAGCATGTTTTGTGATGATAGGCTACATTTATTCACTGTTCATTACACTGGGTGCAGCAGGAGCGTTGGTGGATTGATTGGGTGTGAGCAGCTTGTCTTCTGGGGCATCGAGGAGGCGTTATTGACCTGCATGGGAGTCGAAGTGGCCTCCAGATGACCCCCCTTTCAACTGGAATTGACCTTGAAAACAACCTAGGGTTCACCCTGCTTTGAATAAATAGAAAAGTGTCTTAACAGCATGTGGATTACTAGAATTGACATATTGCACATTTCTCCTTTTTCAACTTTTATAGAGGTGCATGTGTAGGGGGTGGAGGGAGAGTGTTGCCTTTTAAATTTCAAGATCTAGCAGCTACATGACTGGGTATTTGCACAGATTTATGGCAGGAGGCAACTGGACTTTCTTCTGCTTGATGCTAAATTTTACCATTCATCATTATTGATTAGAGCCTACACTCTATGACAGAGCCCAAACCTTACTATGACAATTGCTATTTCAGTTGTTATGGGCCATAATGGGCCATAGGGATGATTTAAAAGAGCACAATAGCTATCTGTAATTACACATGAATAATCCATGAATTCTCTAGCACAGTGCTTATAAACAGACCCTAACAGCCAAGGCCAAGACATTTGTACTTGTTTCCCCTTCAGCAACTAGACCAAAAGGCACCTCTACATGTAAACTCCACCACGACAGGTCAAAAGCAATTGTTGCCTTCTGTGTCCAATCTTGACTTTTCTTTCTATGCTTAAAATAAATCAGTTAAAGTGGTGGGTAATGGAGTATCCCATCACTGCCAAGAGCACAGCCTTCTAATGAACTTGGGGTGGAGAGCTGCCTGGAGCTGCCTTTTCAGAAGCTGTTTCCTTTAGTTTTGTTTTATCAGCCACAAAGAGTTATTTTTCAGTTTCCAAACCCTGATGGTAGCTTGCTTCTATGACAACCCTTTTCTGTGTGGAAAGACAGATAAGGGAAACAGATACAGAAGCTGGCTCTGACAGTCAGTGCTTGATTTTATGTTGGCTTATTCCATATTGAACATTTTCTGAACTGTTGCCCAACTTTTGCCTATCTTTTCAAACGTTAGGAGCATTGATCACAAAAATACTGCAGGTTAGATGCAACTCTTTCAGAAAGTTGTACTGGTGATAGTCACTTGGATTAGTGGCATCATGTAAGAGGCATCACATAAAAAATAATGGAAAGTTGACCATATTTTTCTAAAACAAGGCCTCTTTAGTCTGAGATACAATGTTTTCAGCTAATTGAACAAAATCCCAGTGGCTAACAGTCTGCAAAACCTACATTGACGGTTTTGTGTTAAGTGTGGCTTCCATGTTGGTCCTAAGTAAGGGGAGACCACTATTTGCAGTGATAAAGGAACATTGAGGAGTTTTAATTCCAGCAATAAGTGTCTGAGTGCTCACCCTGTTTTGTGCTCTGCAGTGTTTCCTTCGTCATGCAGGGCTGAAGAAGGTTTTTCATTTATTAGGAACTACTGTTTATCTTCCATACAAGTTGCAATGCTAAGGCATAGTTAAATCATGCTTTTAAATGAGCTTTGTACCAAAATTAAAATGTAACATCAAAAAACGCAAACCAAACCAAAACACTATTGCTAAATGACATAAGAGCCTGAACAAATTTATTCTGACTCATACAAATTATTTTTCAATTTTTTTTTCCTCCTAACTGCTGACATTTGTACATCAAGTAAACACAAAGCAAGGATATGTTTTCTTTAGAAGATGAGTTTACAAAACACATGCACAAAAGAATGAATTATAACCGGTATGACATTAGAAATTCACATAGTAGCACAATCAGCTTCCATCTCGTCTTTTTTCGTACCTCTCTAAAAAGAATAAGGCAGTTTCAAACAGAGGAAGAAATAAAAGGCTACTCTCATTAAAAGGTACGTTAACAACAACAACCAAAAAACCAACCAACCAACCAAAAACAAACAAACAAATAAAAAACCCCAAACTAGCTTTATTGGGGATGTGCAGAAAGAGATGTTTGAGTAGCAAACAATAATTTATTTTTGAGATTTATTACAAAGGTTTAATCTTACTGATCATGAGTTAAATTGGATGTTTTAATCAGTTAGTGAGTGCCAAAAATAATTATGCCAGAGTGCTTAGTCTGCAGAATGTGTACACAAAGCATATAAATCCTTTACTTCCCCAGAGACTTCTCAGAATAACACACAACTAAAAGACAAAAGTGATATCAGACTCATATAAATTAACATTGCAGATGATCTGAAAAAAAATACAATAAATAACATGATTCTATCACTCTGAATATGCTATATGGGGGAGAGTGTCCAACACAAATATGTTCATTAATCTCTTATATCTTCACTAAAGTTTTTCAGGAAACTTTCCTGCCATTTACTTTCCGCAGATCAATTGAAGGTAGTCTTATGAATAGAAAAAGTGGGTTGATATCTTTGCACAGAAATCTACAATCTTTTCTGAAATAAATGTTCAAAACTGAGTTAATTTCACTTCTTTCTTCCTCTTAGGAAGAAAAGTGTTTGTCAGTATTTAATACTCACTCTGAAAGCCAGAATAATGCACCCTCGATGGATTCTTTTCTTCAGTCTGGTTGCTTCTCATAGAAGTGTGTAGAGATTTGATTTATAAGGGATCTTTTTACTGCCTAATATAGTACACAGCTACAGTATGCATGTGTCTGTGTGTCTATATGTGTGTTCATAATTATTGTAGATTGGATGTAAGTTTAAATGAGACAACAGCTGTGTAGGTGAAATGATCTTTAATCTTTGCAGCTTTTGCAAAATAATTTTGGGTGTAAATTATTCATATAATTCTTTTCCTTGGAAAATGTTAGAACATGCCTATCATGTACACTATGTATACACTATATGAAGACTTTTTTGGAAGCATCCAACATAAAACTTATGAAATATGAAAAATACTTCTAGGATAAATAGAATATAAGGTTTTGATTTTTTAATTTCTAAAGTTCATATTTTTATCCTTGCAGTTAATTCTGTGTTTGTTGTGGGTTTTTTGGTTTTGTTAGGGGTTTCTTTGTTTGGGTTTTTGTTTTTATTTTTTTTTTAATAAGGAAATCTCACAGGAGTCCCACCAGCTGGGACTAACAGGTTGATTTTGAAATTAGTCCATGAAGTTTCACTCACTCCGGGCATAAAACTGGAAAGGAAAACTGATGGAAAAAAGTAGTGCTCATTATGGGAGAGATTGTTGGCCACTATAATTCAATCTTGCCCCACTTCTAGGACATCTGAGTTTTTTTTCTTGTGGTTTCTATTTTCTGTAAAAGGCCATATATAGGCTTGATTTTCCACTACTCCCATTGTTTTCCAGGAGTTTACTGAAAGAAACAGTGTTGGGATTGCAAGGTAAATCGGATTATGATTCCTTTATTCTGCTATCACTTACATAGTTTACTATACCTGAATAAGTATCCTAGATGCTTTGAATTAATCAGTTATTAATACTTTTTGCAAAACAGGTCCTTCAGGTACTTTAGTACCCAAAAAACAAAACTTGAACGCATGAGCATCATAAATTGTGGGCCATTTTCCTCGCATTAAGTTCATGTCAACTCACAGAAAACAATTCTCAACCTCATTTGGTCTTTTCAGATGGAAAATAATTACAAAATAACATTTGAAATTTAGATTACTGTTGGTTTCTTAATGTCTCATAATTAGACACTACACATAAACTTGGTACAAAAACTTGTACTATAAGTTGAACCCAGACAACACCTTAAAGTTTCAGTTACCAATTAAAAACTGACTTGTTGTACTGAAGTCTTAAAATGGGTGATTTCTGTACATGACACTTATTGAAATACCCATGTATAATTAGGTGAGTTAGCGACCAAAACTTACTGCTACATATGAATGCTCAGATTTTTGTCACTTGAAGTAGTAATTTAATTGATAAAAATCTGCTAATGATTTTTTTTTATAAAATCAGTAACTGCAACAAAAAAACCCATCATAATAATGCCTCAATTATTCAAAAATATTCTGGTGAGGATTTACCATCAATTTTACTAATAAGCCTCTAAAATATGATACAAGTAGTGGTGTCAGAGACTGAAATTTCTGTTTATCTAAACTTTCAGATTCTAGATGATCTGATGAAGTTATTATTGTTGTTGGTTTATTATTATTTATGTAAAATAAATTTTCTGTGATCTCCTACAGTCATAAAAATGTGAATTCTCTCTTAAAGAAAAAAATAATACACATAATTTTATCCCTCTACAGATTTGTTATTTTTCCATTAAAAGTTGTTCAATATTGTTTTTAATGCCTGGTAAATAATAAAAATTAGATGACTAATTTATGCTGGATATGAATAAAACCCAAATTGTTATCTGAGATTGTCCCTTGCTTCCTTGGGACAGTCATTTTTTTAATCACCTTAAGGATAAAGCAGAAAAATAACCTACTTACATTTAAAGTACATTAAAAAAACAGCAACACTTTTTTATTACTATTATTTTACCCATACTATTGCTAACTGTAAGCTCAGCTTTCCTCCACAAGAACTCACACATTCTGCAATATTTTAAGTTTGCTTTAAAGAAAAAAAAAGAAAAAGGAAGTTTTTCTTCTGTTTTGCGCTGGGGTTTTTCGCACAGCAAGCTGAGATTTCTTTCTTTGCTGGTATGGTTGAAGTCCATGAAAATGATGAAGAGACAAGCGTATTTGTGGGGGAAAAAAGGCAGAAAAGATATTTAAAACAAATAGCCAAGTGAAAGGGGCAGAAACTTACCCCACCTCATCTCTGCAAAAAAAAATAAAAAAAAATTCAAAGAATAATCAGAATGAGCAAAATCTTAAAATCCCTATGATTCACCCACATACTGAGTTGCTATAATTTTGTGTCTGTCATCACTTACCTATTTGCATATAATCTTACATTATCTTTGCCTCTCAATGGATTTTCTCTGCTGTATGGTATTAAAAATACATACTGTTTATGCAGTATCCTACAGGAGAGGAGGCAAAAACGAGGGAGAGAGAAAGCAACATATTGAGAGGTTAAAATAAAAATTAGAAGATCCAAGAACATAGAGCTGTTGTCTTGGGAAATGATGTGAAATAGAGGAAAAAAGTCAAAAGAAAAAAAATTGGAACTGGATGATAAAAAGTGTTAGAGAAGAGGTACAAAAGCAAGGGAAAGTTAAAAAAAAAAGAATATGAAGTATAGAAATAAAGGAAATATTTGGAATTAATATGGGCAAAGGTGGAAAGAAGTGAAAAGCAAGGTAATAAAAGATAAAAGTTAGATTGCTTCTAAATGTTTCGTGCATTTTTAATACTTGCTTGAAAGTGTAAGGGAGGCCAGAGACAATCTGCAAGTGCCTAAAATCAATTGTAGTTTAAATCTGCTGGAAAAAGTGAATAACACTTTTCTTGATATGGTCAGAGGACTGCTTAGTTCTGAACTGATTGCAAGGGGTTTGAGTCAAATCCCACTGAAAGATGTAAGTGACCACTACATAAGACCTTAAAGTTTAACTTCCACAGTGTGGTTATGGCAAGATATTTAAAACAAAGAGGGCTGTGCTTCTCATGGATGTATGTGTGACACAAGAAGAAAGAGCCAATTATTGTACGTAAACATTTACACCATTCTATATACAACTAAGCATCAAGGAAACACATTTTAATAAAAAACCTAATTATTTCAGTCTCTTATGTTTTGCCAATCCCATATCCCATGTCAGTTACTTGCACTCAAAGCAATATCTTGTTTCCAAGGACACAGCATTGGCTTTGTTCTTTGCTGGGAATTCCTGCTTTGGAGGGATTTCTGATAGAAGATATGAGTTTCCTCTCTTATTAACATGTGAAGGTTTGCAGACCTGATAGGCATGATTTCTGTGGACTCCTGGTATTCCAGAGTATGATCAAAAAGTTAATTTACTTGCTAGTGTTTTTCTGACAACTCCACTGTTATCAAAGGTGGGTTTGTTGGAATAAAAGATCTCTCATGTTGTGCCAGATCTCATCCAGTGGACTCACAACCCCAAGTGTTGTTGAAAGGGTTGGAATTGCAAATAAAATTACTCACTGCACCTCCTAGACAGTAACGACTACACATTGCCTCAGAGTCCAACAATTTGTTGTGGCTGACCAAGGTAAGATCATCAACTACTGACTATTTATGAAGTGGAAGGGGTCAAGCAACAGCTTTCACTCCTAACAGTTGACACTGCAGCTAACAGCTGGCACTGTTAAGTATTTCTTTCAGCTTTTTTGCTGAAGAAAGAAGAAGCATACTAGATACACAGGAATTTGCAAGGTAATGAACTATGTAAAATCACAGTGTTAGGTTGTGAATTCACTATTGGCTATTCAAAGTGACTCTGAAATGAAGCTTTATTTACTTCTTTCTTTTATGGTAATTTATATACCTGTACAGTATATTGAGAGTATAAAAATATAACTTCTAATAAAAGAACAAATTTTTTGTCAATCTATGCTACTGTGAAGGAAGGAATGAAAAAATATGTATCTGGTAGGTTTACTTTAGAAACAATAGTCATTTAGATAATGCCATTACATGCCCTCATGGCAGAAAGGTAAAATGATGAGTTATGGAGAGTGTTGCTTGTTTACTTGTAAATTAAATTACTGTATTGCAGCAACAGTTGTAGACTTTACTGATGCTCTGGTCTTGACCATCAGCTTTACCTCCTAACCACTTGGGTTACAAGAGGTCTCTGGCATAACTCTGGGGGGGGGGGGGGGAGGAAGAAACAAGAAAAAACAAACAAACAAAACCAAAAAAAAACGCAAAAAACCCATAAAAAATCAACAAAAAACCTATTTCTCAGAGTATGTCTGTGAAAAATCTTGTTTTCTAGGTTTTCAATGAGGGAGAATTAGAACAAATAGAAAATAAACAACCTCCCTGAAGGCCCCCCTTTTGAAGCCTGAGCTCACTTATAATGTGTTGACAGTTCCCTATACAAAAGCATCACAAATGTCAGACTTCTGAAGTGCTGGGAAATTGCAAGATTAGGTGATATGCCTAAGGAAATTGAAAGGGAAAAAACCCAAAGTAATCACTGTGGGTTTTTTAAAAAATAATAAATATATTTTTTGTTAGTGTTCACCATAAAGATGCAGAATATATATAATTTTTCCATATTGATTTCTTTTATTCCAGTCATTCTTTGATTGCTTGACAGCTTTTAAGTGATGATATCAATGCTGCTTTAGTAACATTAGGCATTGATGTAAATTGCCTTGGACAGAGGGTGTATGTTTGGGAAAAGATTAGTTAAGATTTAAATTCGTATTTTAAAAGCATCTGATAGGTATCTTATGCTGTTTTTCATGTAACTGCTATATGTAATATGGTAGCAACAATAAAAATGGGATTTTAGCAGTACTAGTAATTGGTAATTTACAAGTGATATTAGATGTTAAATGCATATTTCTAAGACTGATACCAAAATAGTTTTGTCTGAACCATTTATATAGTTTCTGGAATATATTAGACAAACGTTAGCAAGCCATGCCTGTTTCGTTCATATCATTAATACAGCTGGATTGACTCTTTTTTCCTCATACCTCTTCAAACATCTTATCCCAGATATTCTCACCAACACCTCAGCCCAGCCATGAATGCATTTTTTATTTTCAATACAGGCATGAGTGCCTGGTGTTTGCCGAAGGTAAGGCAGCAGGTATTGAACTAACTGGTAAAAGACACTGGAGTAGTGGGGTAAGGGCAAATTTTAATTCCACAATGAAAATGTACTTCTTAATCGTGGAACCCTAAAACAAAAATATAATAAGTTAGTGTAATGGAGGGTCTTAATGATGAATTTCAATGACTTGTCCCAACTTTTTGGGTGCTCACCTGAGAGAAGAAAAGAGCGAACATCTTTGGGAAGAACTCCCAGCTGCAAGAGGTGGTACTGAGCATGGGAAGAAAAGTATGGTCAGTTTAATGCCAGCATGGAGCAAATGCTATTTCCAAGTAATAAAGTAAAAAATAAAGCTGCAAGTGTTTGGTTCCTCTGCATAATCACTGAAGGCCTCATCACAGGTCTGTGCGGTGAAGTATTCTTCAGAGGGACTACCTAACCTAAAGTCCCAACCAGCATTGACTCCTGCTAGGTGACCATCCTGCAGGGATCAGACAGCCTTTTTGTGACCTTGTTTCACTCATGGAAGGTTTGGGAAGGTCACATCAACCTTCCATAAAGATTAAGGCTGGGTCTTGCCCAGATCTACGAGTAGATGGAGGGCTGGGAGTGGAAAGAGGCTGTATCCCCTTTTCCCCTCCACTGAGTCATTCTCTCTATAGCAGGCATTTGTTTCCTTAGCAGAGTAGTTGGCCTGCTTTAGCATTTTTCCCAGCAGATCTCACTCCTTCTTAGAGTTTTGTTGGCTTGGGTTTTTTTTGTTTGTTTGTGTGGTTGGGCTTTTTAGGAATTCCCTCACAGTCATGTTAATTTGGCTGGGCTTACTAATTTTAAAACTGGTCTCAGGATGTGCTTTTGATACTTGAACATATATTAGTTTTCACTGCAATCAACAAACAAGCAAAGTGCTGGATGACTATTTCCACAACATCTTGCAGTATTCAACTGTAGTGAGATATAATAAACCTTCTGTTTTATTGAGTATGAATCCCTTCCTTTTTTATTTTGGTACTTTATTTGACAAAGAGTACTCTGAGCCATCTCTCATATAAACAAAATTTGAATCATGTCTCATATAAAAAAAAAAATTCCAATACTTTGAATTTGATTTTACAAGTAATCCAAAATTTTGTATCTTCACAAGGATAATTTTAAAAGAGGTGCTACATTCTGCCATAGTTTCCAGTTTGCACTTGTGTTGCACTTCAGGGGTCAGAATTTGCAGCAAACCACCATTTTGAAATCACACTGGCAATATGTCTCTTTACATAAAGCATTGGAAACATATTTCTGGCTCTTTGCTTTGAATGATTTGATAGCAAGATATCTTTCACAAAGTGACACTTTTCCACAGAAGCACAAGCAATGATTGAAGTATCAAAACAGGCCAATAATGGAGAACTCAAAGCTATGACTTTTCTCTTTGCCTCTGGCTAGCCCTCAAGTATGTTATTTTTGAATACTGGTTCTGCATCTTTATAAGTTTCTTATATCAGGTTCCAAATTTGTATGACAGAAAAGAAATCTGTAATGTGCACTTATGCTCTGTATTGTGATCCACATTATCTTCTACTGTGGTAAATATGACTTAAGTAGTTTAGCTGCTATTTTTCAGCACGTGGTTTAAATTATTTTTTTTTCTATTATCTTAATATCCATGGCTTTTTTAATGGTTGGTCTTGTGGCATATTTCTAGGATTATTTTCTAAAGTTTGGTATTCAGCAGTGAAGATATTTTAAATTATTTACAGCAGATACACTGATAAAAGCTTCCATGCTGAAACATATACATATTTTCTAAACCAGTGTTCTTTATTTCACTACATGAAGAGTGCTAAATGAAAGCCAACTACTTGTTCCAGCTAATTAGTAATTCCCACAGAAAAAGGAACATACAAAGATGTATCCAGGGAATATTACAGATTACGGAAAAAAATATGTGGTTTATGATGACCCAGGTAAAGGAACATTCTCTTCTTGTCTTCTGCTTTAAACTCTGTCCTAGTTGAAATTACTATAAATTCCACCTGAATTATCTGATAGTCTTTCATATAATTGGTATGTCAAACATTACAGATTCTTTAAATTAAGAAAATTAGCTAGAGATCTGGATTATGCTAACATGGTAAAGTTTTATTTATTTATTTTTATGGGAAGAAAATCATCCCAAAGAAATACCTTCCCAAGCTCCTTCTTTTGTCATAGTTTTCAAGTTGAGTGCAGACTGGGAGAAAGTTTCAGAGTGAGCCATTACTCTGAAATAAACTGGCTAATTATCTTGTACTATCTTGCATAAAACTCATCTTTTGAGGTAGTCTATTATTTTAATTTTGAGCATAATTAATTGATTCTCTGTTTTGGTTTTGTATGTCACACACCTATTTTCTCTGTTAAAATTACTGTGGATATGCATTAAAATAATACAAGAGACTCTATTCATTTATTTCTACAAAATTTCCTGCCAAATGATTCTCAGTGCTGGGTACTACACTTTTCATAAAATATTTGCAATAATACAGGGAGTTTTCTTGTTTTCTTCCTGATGCTAAGTGAATAGGAAAACATGACTGAAACTAGGGTCACTTCAGTAATTTTTGGAATCACTACCTTAGAGCCTCACGGAGAGTGCTTCTCAAGACTTCTTGTTTTTCCTTTCCTTTTTCTTTTTTTTTTATTTTGATCTTTTTTAGCCTCTAATTTGCCCTCTTTACAAGTTTTGAGTCTTCTTTAAATGTATTTTGAAGTCTCTGGATTAGGTGTAATGATGTTATGATATTTGATTTAGATTTAAGAGTGTTTGTCTTCATTTTGTTTTCTGTTTCTTTGGATTCTACACTTGATTCTATTGTAAAAACAAATGTTTTTGAAGGTTTTACTATTTATTTATCAACACCTCTCCTAATCAGAGAGAAAACTTAAAAGGAAATATTTCAGATAGAAGGGAAATAAAGTGAAAAAAGAGTGAAAGGGAAGACACTAAAAAAACCAAAAAAAACTAATAGTGAAGTTATTCCAACACTTCCCATTTTGTTAAAACAATTTTCCCTGCTACAAAAGGTGTTTATTGTCTTCCTCAGTATTCTTTTCTCAGTCTTCTCATTTTTATAACAGCTTGCAGAATTTAACTGCCTAAAAATGTGAAATTAAAAGTTGTGAGCCAACCCTACACCCACTTTAGGGCACTGTCTGACAAAAATCAAAAAACAGTAAAAAAACTTGGCTGCTTTCTTCATCATTCAAGTGCCAAAAAAAAGAAGATACTACAAAATGATTCTTAATTTTATTTTTAATTAATTACCAAATTTTAAAAAGAATTAGTGTAAGAATATGTGCCTTTGGTTGTTCCTACATACTTATTAAACCCCCAAGAAATACTAATAAGTATTACACATTCTTGCCATTCAAGATTGTGCAGCACAAGCATCCTTCTGAACCCACGATCTTGCAGTTATTTCAAGCATATAAATAAGTGGGTTTGACTAAAAAGAGACCTTCTTCCCCAGAGAAACATTTAATAGAATCATAAACTTCATTCAGGTTATAAAGTGACCCAACAGCAGAATTAAATTTAAAAAAAAAATTACTTGTCAGAGAAAAAGCAGAGCAAAGGAATGAGATGAAGCTCACTGGAATCAGTAAAGGCATTTGGTCAGTTTTGGAACAGCCACTTGACACTGCAGAGAAAGCTCACTTTGTGCTCCCAAACAGGTTTTGCTAAGATTTTCTCAAGATAAACTATAATAATTATTTCCCTTGCTCGGAGTTTTCAATCACACTTTTCCATTTTTCTCTGCCCTTGAATGCATTTTCATCCATGTTGCATGATGCCATTTTGAAAATGTGCCACTTGTGAAGAAATAGGAACTGACTGGAACTCAGGCCAGACAGTGCTCCTCCTCAAGAATTCTTCCACAATACTCCTTTCTGCATGGTTGCCATTTGGTATGTTGATGGAAATACAAGCTTTTTACTTGATGAGTAACTACAGTAACTATTTATCCATCCACAGTTTTACCTGGGTTTTACCACTTCTATAAGGCAAATTTTGAACGATACCTGTAAGGGAGTTATCAAGGTATCAGTGTGCGTGGATCACCTTTCTAATGGAGTCAGATTCAGGTAAGTGTTAGACCAGTTTGGAGCACCAATAAAATCATACAGCTCTGGGCAAGCTTGCAGCCTCATTTTGCAGGACAGAAGCAGCTCTGGGAGAAGGTTCCTAAGTGCCTGATATTTCTCTGGTATACCCATGCAAAATCTGTTGGACATTGACAGTAAGTATCAAGGATAAGGTGAAAGATTATCAAGATGGAGCTTTATAAAAGGCAAAAAAGTGCAAACCTTTTGCAGTGTAACCTCTCTAGCCAACTCCCAGCTACTCCAAAGACTGCTTTGTCCCATTATGCAGTTCCCTGTTGTCCTTTTCAACAGAGAAAAATATTGCAGGTCAACGAACTCTGAAGAGCTTTAAAGTTATGAATTACTGTGTTTGATTATCCCGCACTCTGCCTTTTTTTAATCTGTGTTTTTCTTCAGGGTTTATTTTCCCCCAGAACTTTTCAAACAAAATTGTTATCAAGATTTCTCTGGAGAGATTTTTATTTATGTCAAGCTCTGTTTCAAAAATTCTTAAAAAAAAAAATCACACTGTACTAACAGATACAACCATTGCACAATTTTTGTAGAGACATGTTTTGTTTAATCAGTGCTTTCACATTCATTGGAAAAAAAAACTGTTTACTATGCTAGGGGAATTAAGCTCTGAAGAGATTGGTTTAGTTCCCTTTCTTTATGATGATTTGTTAGCTCTTGACTGCAGAAATAATGTTGTTATTTACATTAATCTATGGTGGCAGTATTAACTTCACATCATACATAAATATAATTATTGATCATTACCAGCTGTAATTCAGTGCTAGAATTACAGATTTACATAATTGTGTTATTAAGTGTAAACTTGAACTTCATATCTGGGGTCACAAATAACTGGAGGCAGTAGAAACAGAAAATTCTGATTGTATGTCATTCATATTTTAATATATGTTGCTGCAGTTTTGATCATTGTTAATGTAAATAGTTTTATGTACTATGTAGCAATGAGATGCTAATGTCTTGAAATTACAGCAATATTGATCTAGTTAATAAAATGGAATGCATTAGTAAGGGGAGGATATTTATTATATCCTCCAAAAATAACTATACATCATCTACCCAAGGAAAATTTCCACCATCAAAGACTGAGATGAGATTCTTGCTGGAAATAGTGTAAAGCTTTTCTCAAAAATCAGTCACAAGCTATCTTGTTTTTGCTGCCTACAGCTTTTCCACTGATAAAGCTTTGCAAAGGGAAACAAGCTGTATAAAGGGACTCACTTCTGCAATACATTCTTTTCTCCTCATGTAATCTGCACATAAAAAGATACTCCAGAAAGAACAGTCAGTACAGTGGACCTTCTCCTAAAACTCTTCTACAGGCATTAGGGGAATGTGCATGCATATTTGCTTAGATCCTTGTCTTACTAATTACCTCAAGCAAAACCTGTGAACTCAGTGCTGCTCTTGCGCACAGTGCAGTGAGAGGTCTTGCAAAATACAGGGCTGAACCAGCTCTTCACCTGGACTTGTCAGATACAGTCAGTATAAAACCACACACTGGAAACAGCTGGACTCCTATGTTTTACAAGAAGCATGATCGGGTTAAGGAGAAAAGATGGCTTAAAATAAGTGCTTGTGTATGATTTGACATCACACACAGCTTCTCAAAATTCATCCTTCATGAAACAACAATATATAAGAATTTTAGTATTTAAAAAAACTGTAACATTTAACAATTGCAAATTCTGTTCATCCACAGGGCGTGGTCAACTTGTCATCATTCACTGTGCTCAGGCTAAATGGAATATATATAAAAAAACCTATGCCTAAGTGAACACTCATTGCTGTCAAAGAAGACAGATAAAATCCATTGAAATGAGCATGTCCTTTCACCTGGTAGTGTCACAAATTTTCTGGGCCAAAAAGCGGCCCAGAACACATCATCATGGCTAGGCTTTGTGAACGAAGATTCGGGAAGGGCTATACTCCTGTTTGCTACAAGCATGCTGGTGGCTATAAAGGCCAATGTGAGATAGGCAAGATCAGTAGCAAAAGGCACAGTGGAAAGTCTCCATCAACACTACTGGCAAGGCACTGTTCTGCCTGAATAGCCTTTTCTCCTCAAGACTGATTCTGCATGTGTTCTCAAAGGAGGCAGCAGCGTTATGAATGGTGTGTCTCCATGTCTGCCGATTGGAAGCCATAGTGGACCATTGATGGTGGTCAATATGGTCAAGTCTGAGGTATTGTTTCAGGGAGCCCTTGTATCTCCACTTTGGGGCTTGAAGAAGACAGAAGTTCTCTATCAACCTGCACTTCAGGAAGTTTTCCATCACTCCCACATCACCATAGGCAAATCAGAGCTTAAGTCAGTCCAGCAGTTCAGCTATCTGGGGAGCACCATTTCCTCAGATGGCAAGTGTCTTAGTTCGAGGGAGAACTAAGATATCTATGCTGGCCAAGAAATAATCCCTCTCCTTTAAATTTAGAAAACAGAACTTTAATTAGGAAAAATATATATAAAGAAAAAGATAACAGTTTTTAACCACAATACATATATATATATATATACACATATATACAGAAAAGAACCAAACAACAGTTTGTAATAAACCTCTCCACCCCCAAACGACAAGGCAAACAGTCAAAAAGGTCTTTTTGGCTACCCCCCAAAAAGGGGAAATGCAATTATATCTATGGACAGCAGGTGGCGCTGTGGCACCTCCGCTGCTGGCCGCTCGCTCTCTCCCGGGGGTTGCAGTTATATTTACAGACAGCAGGTGCTGATGTCGCGCCCAGCTGGCTGGCCTCTTCCTCAGGTGAGATGGCAGGCAGTTCCCAGGTTAGTTCCCATGAGAAAATGTAAAGCAAAGCAACAACAATCCTGTCTCCGCAGGGGCAGGAAAACCTGGGTTTTCCCCCACCTCTTTTCCTCACGGCAATCTTTGTGGTAGTTATGATCGCTCACGGATGAAAGTGGTCGAGTTGGAGAAGGAAAAAGGAACACAATCCAGTATCCAGTGATGCCGGGATCGGAGTGTGTGTGTCTCCCGTCCTCCTACTCCGTCGAGCGATGAGCTCGCTGACCTGCGCAGAAAGCCAGAAACACCAACCCCTTCCCCCACTCGAGCCCCGTCTTCCTTCCCGGGCTGGGGAGAGATCAGAACAAAAGCCTGGCTAAGGCAGATAACATCAGGATATGCACGTCCTTTGTGTCCTTTGTTAAACATCTTTACCGACACTAAGGCATTGGCTCCAAGCTTTTTGGAAGGAATTCCAAACTGAGGTTTGAAACTCTAACAGCAAGACTGACAAAGAGATAGACAACAGGTTAGCAAAGGCATACAGTGCTTTTGGAAAACTGCATAAAAGAGTCTGACGTAATAAACACCTGAAGAAAAGTACAAAAATTAGTGTCTACAGAGCCATTGTACTGTCTACTCTTCTATATGGGTCTGAATCATGGGTCATCTACTGCCACCACCTGTGACTCCTCGAGTGCTTCCACCAGCGCTGCCTCCGCACAATCCTAAACATCCACTGGTCTGATTACGTGACTAATGTGTCTGTCCTTGAACAGGCAGAGATCACCAATATCGAGGCCATGCTGCTGAAAATGCAGCTGTGCTGGGCAGGGCACATCTCCAGGATGGAGGATCACTGCCTCCCTAAGATTGTGTTCTCTATGGGGAACCTGCCACCGGCTGCTGCAAGAGAGAAGCCTCAAAGTGGAGATGCAAGGGCTCCTTGAAACAATACCTCAGCCTTGGCCATATTGACCACCATCAGTGGTCCACACTGGCCTCCAATCGGCAGATATGGAGACACATCATTCATAACACTGCTGCCTCCTTTGAGAACACATGCAGAATCAGTCTTGAGGAGAAAAGATAGCATAGAAAGAACCATGCCTCACCAGTACCTTATATGGAAACTTTCCACTGTGCCTTTTGCTACTGATCTTGCCTATCTCACATTGGCCTTTATAGCCACCAGCATGCTTGTAGCAAACAGGAGTACAGCCCTTCCCAAATCTTCATGCATGAAGCCTAGTCTTGATGATGAATCTCTATTTAGTTTCAGAGGTACTGTGCACAATTGTTTGGATCATTTTTTTCCAAGGCAAGGAGGAAGTCTTAGGGGAAGACATTTATAAAAACATTTGAGATCCTGGCTTTGGGCCTTGACTAGTGTTATAGGTTTAAAGTGGTTTATGGATTTTTTTTCACTGTCCCTTACCAACACAGCGGCTGGGGAATTAGAGACCAGGATGGGATGGCTTGTTGAAGCCCAGCCCCCCACTACCTGCTCCCAGAGTCAGTTAACTGTCTAAAGACTAGAAAAACGAATAGCTAATAGCTTTGTGTTCCAATGTGATGGCTGGGGAAAGGACTGGGAGGAGGTGGGGTGGAGAGAATGCTTTTTTCCTAGGGTTTGCCACACTTCTCTCCTCTGGCCGCTTGGGTGCAGCTGCCATTTGCTCGGCTGGTGAAAACCCTGCGAGGGGAAGCCTGGCTTGCCCCTCACTTTCCACTCCCTATGCCATTCTTCTAAGTGAACAATCACTGCTGTCTGGATTCAGTACAGGCTCATAGAGGGGCTGACACCATCTGCAGATGAGTTGCTAACCCCACCCACCAATGCTTTCCAGACAAAGGATGGTGAGAGGGTCTTTACACTGCCCTCAGGAAAGGTTTCAGCCCATCCCTGTGGCTGCAATTCCCACCTGAGCTTTCGGAACAACCACCTCCCCCTAGCCACCCTGTCTTTACCACTCTGGAGTCTGTGAGTCATAGAAGCCACTGCCTGCCAAGGTGTGGCATCGCCTCCCGCTGTCTGTAAATATAACTGCACTGAAGGGGCAGAGATAGCACTTGATTTGTTTGAAAGCTTTTTGTTACAGTGTTGTTGTTCTGGTTTTCTGTTTTGTTTTTTTTTTTTTCTTATTTTTGTAATGCTGCAGCAGCTGCACATGGGGCACCAATTGCAGCGGCAGAACAAGTACACACACATGCACAGAGCAAGCACCATCAACGACAACACCCGTTTTATTAACTGAAAGCTTCTCTTTTATACTTTTTCTTATCTGACCACGCATACACATGTCACACTCTATTAGCCAAACACTTCTGTCCATGAGTCTTAGACCATCTTCTGGTAGGTAGTTCACATCTGTCCTCATGCTGGCAAGACTCAAAACATATCTTGTTATTCTCAGTTGTTTTTCTTCTTTCTTCTACTTTCCCATGCCACTGTAAGGCCATAGACTTGTTTTTCTTCACTTTCCCATGCTCACAGCTGCATCCTTCCCAGACTGAAGGTGTCTTCAGCCCAAAAGTCTTCAACATCATTATACATACATATATATATATATATATACTTATAGTAAAGAACTGTCATCTTTTTTTCTCTACATCCTCTAATTAAAGTCTCTTAAATTAAAAAGTTGTGGTGGTTTCTGTGGAGAGCCCCCCCCTCCCCCACCTCTTCCAAGTCTAGAAGGGTTCCTCACTTTCCTTGATAGATGTCTTGGTTCTTTTTAAACTGATAGACACACCTGGATCTTTTTCTGGAGCTATATAATATGATTCAGAAACACTGGTTTGAAAGCCAGTAGAGTGAAAAGAAGTTTCACAAAAATTAAAAATAATTTGATATAAAAAGAAAATCAGAATAGAGAAGTAAAAACTGCAAGATGGACAAATTGTGTAATTTTATTGGATTTTTTAAGTCACTATTTGCAATCAATTTTTCTTTCTCTTTTTCTGTAGAGTTCTTTCTGGACTCTACATGTTTTTGTGAAGCAATAGTTTCTGAGTCAAACTGCCCTTAACCCAGAATACCAGTGTTAATTTTTTTAGTAGTAATTTGTGACCAAGCTGGTCAATTCTAACTTGATGCAAATAACTTGCAAGACCTAATCTGTGAATGAAGTCACTAAAAACAGGTTTTCCAAAGCAAAATAATTTACATGTTTAAGGGCAAGAAGAGTACAAAGTAAGATTGAATTTTCTGTAAGACAGATGGCTGATGTGCTGCATGAAGATTGGGGAAGTCTGGCTTTCTCCTGTGGCTGCACCCATCACTGTAGCCTTTGAGTTTCTCTCTAACTGAATGTTTTTTACATTCATTTCAGAGTTTTTTTGTTTCAGCATACCTGCCAGTAGGGTCCTGTTACAATCTGCTTGAATATTGCAGAAAGAACTTTAGATTCGAATATTTTCCCCAACAAAATTAAAACTCAAACCAAGTTATCCGTTTATTCCAAAAACTGATTTTTTTATTAATTAATTGCTAAGAGATGCAGAGAGAGAGAGAGAGAGTAAGGAAAGATTGGAAAAAATGCAGAGATTAACTTTTTAGAAGCAGAGAGAAAGGATACCACCATAAATTACTCTTTTGCCAGAGATGTCGGGGGTGTGAGAGTGTGTGTGTGAGTGTGTGTGAGTGTGTGTGGGGGGG